>VYZU01039671.1:0-44113 GCA_013401355.1 Ceyx cyanopectus | reverse complement strand
GACTAGAGCAAGTGTCAGGGAAAAGGTGTTCCAGCTGTTAAATAGCTTCTTCAGCATTTGGGAACTTGAGCTCATTTTCTTGATCTGCTTCCTCAGATTCATTCTGGGACTTTAGGCCACTTAGCCTTTCTGAATGTTGATCTCCTGATGGGAAATTCAGGAAGCTAGAATTGGTTTGAGTGTCAGAGAAGAGTGGTGTAAATAATTGCAAGTCACGACAGGTTATGAGGACAGTGCAAGCACAGTGTGAGCTCCTCCTGATGGCTTTCAGCCTGTGAAGGATGTAGTGCTCACCATATTGAAGTCTGATACCTGCTACATGGGATTGCTGTTGTATGGCAGTGTGCTCTATCCTCTGTCTAGCACGAGTCCTTTGCTGCTCCTTTGTCTGGCACTTCTGAACCCCCCCAGAATCCTCAAATACCCTGGCAGACACAATCTAAACACAGCTGAAAGTGGCACAGAGGAGCCCACGTCTCTTAAATTCCCCAGAGAATCCCATGTTTTGGATGGAGAGTCTGTGAAGTCAGGATCCCTTGGTGCTGTTCTACCTCAGAGCTTAGTCCATGGTTAGAAATGTAAAGCTGTGTGTGCTGAGCAGGCACTCTGCACTGACTGGACTAAGAGGGAGCAGCAGTCAGCTCTTGACTCACTCTGCTGGTGTAGGTGTGGTTGAAGAGGATGGGTTATGGCTTCTCCATATCTTGATTAATTGAGCAGCATAGAAAACATGTGTCTGCATCCAAACCTTAGCCTCTCACTCTTCTGCAAGCTCAGAGCTGTGCTGTGACCTCCTGGTACCCAGTGGAGGAGCAGGGGAAGGAGAAGTGGTTGGTGCATCTGAAAGTGCTCTCTGCCTTCCCAGCAGAGCCCCATGATACCCTCTCTGAACTGCACATCTGACTTGGCTCCTGAGAGCAGAGTGGAAGCAGCAGCAGCTGGGCTAGGAACATGAAACACCAAGATCTGCTCTTTGCTCAGGTATTTAACTGCAGTGTGACACTGGCAGCAAGAGGAGCAAATTCTCTAACAGCAGCTTGGTGATCTGAAGGCAAACGGAGATCCAGGAGAAGCCACCCACTGCAGCTTTCCCTCTAGCACTAGTAGTGACTACTCCAGATGTCCTTTCTAGGCCATCTAAGGTCTTCCCAGGCAGAAGAAGCTGAAATCCCAGCAGGGTTTGCAGGCTGGCAGAGCTGTGCAAGGCAAGGTGTGAAAATGGCAGTGTTCTCCATGGTGTGCTGAGTTTGCCAGTCCAACTGGCTTGCACTGGGACTCCTAACCTGAGCTGCTACACTCAGCAGAAGGAAGGGTCTGGTGGTCTGATGCTGAGCTGTCAGGAACAGCAAGCTGCTGAGCTCTTCCAAAGCATCCACTAGAGAGAGTGACAGGACATATTGGCAAACAGTGTCATACCAGAGTTTGCAGGGAGTAAACAGGATCCTGGTAGGGGGAGAGATGCACAAACCAGTATTTCTCGCCTTGTTCCCGCTGTGAGCAATTTGCAGCTGCTGGAGAACTGAAGAGGTTTAATAAATGTCTCCCCTCCCTCCAAAGCCTACCTGGAGCTGCAGCAGCACAGGCAAATGTCACTACAGCAAGGACTCTTGAGGTGCTCTCTGGAGGGCTTTGCATCTTAGCAGCTGTCCTCAGAACATCCCAGGTACTGGGGCAATAAACGTTGCTCAGTGCTGTCCTACAAGTGATGAGGTCAGCTGTAAATATTGGGACTGCACAGTAAATACACACCACCAGATTGTGCTGACTTGTTAAATATAAACGAAAACATAATTAGATTTATAATGTGTCCTCCCCCTCCTCCTGCCCAGTAACATAATTTACCAAAGGGGGTCGGGGGGAAGAACAAGCCCTCACAACCTGCTGAAATATCATTATTAACATGCACATGAAAAGTCAATTATGCCAGAGGGAGGTATTTAAGTGGAGTGAGTTTCCATACTCTGGGATTACACCTTGGGGATTATAAATTTCTTTCTTATTTATTTATTTTCCCGGAGTTCTCTGCTGCTGCTTAGCAGTGAGGAACAAAAATGTTACTAAGAGGTATTTTGAAATCCCCTGAAGAAATAGCCAAACATGCAGATAAATAATTGTTCCTGTCCTCGTCACCATCTCATAAAGACCCTGCGTGCTCTCCAGTCAGAGCAGGCTTGTTTGCTGGTGTTTAGCTGTAAGTGACACCGGGGGACTGGTATCCCAACTCCTCCCCGGGGAGGACATTTCCCTGCACTGTTGTTATTAGCTGCAGTATTTATTATTGGTGTTAGAGCGGTGCCTTGGGGCTCCTGCTGGGACTGGGATCCTGCTAGGCTGGATGTGTGCATGGTAAAAGGCACTTTCTGCCTTGGAGCTCTCGGGCTGAATAGAACAGATGAAGAGGGAAGGAGGAGAGGATGAATGAAATAAGGTGTCAAGAGTCACAGAAGAAACCTCACCGTGTAAAACACAGCTCTTTGGGGACGAATCTGCATGATATTGAAGTTCTCAAATTAATTCCAAGTATTTTTTTTTCTTATTATTTAAACTAAAAGTAGAATTGGCTCCAAGTGGCCACTTTCAGGTGAAGCTCCCACCTGGAGTGTTGTGCTGGTCGAGAAGCTGGCACTGCTGATGCTTCCAGGAGGGCAGCTGGGACAGTGGCCATGGGGAGCTGCAGGTTCAGCTCTCAGCTCCACATGCTTTAGGAATCGGTGACCAATGTACTCAAACCATAATTCAGGGAGGTTTAATAAAGTACAGTAGGAAAGAATTGGGCATGGCCTGGTGGAAGAGGCAGAACACACCCTTGGTTTGGGTCTTGCCAGTATTGCTGTTGTCCTGGACTAGCTGAATGAAAGTGTCTTTGGTCACATTGCACATCCTCAGCCTTGTACATTTCTTCCTTTCTCTCTTTGTTTGCCCCACTGAAAACAAGCAAACATTTATATCCAGAAGAACTTAATTAGCATCATTAAAAAAAAAAAATTATTGTTGCAAACTGGTACAGAAATCCCCCCAAGACCTAGAAAGCTCATCCAGAAGTGAATGCATAAAGACCTGCTAGGATTGCTGCAGCACTTCTGAGCCCTTGCATTGATACACTTGCTTTACTAGTCATGGTTTTTCCACACATTCTTGCCTAAGGCATGACAAATTTAATGGTGTATGTTTTGCTGAATTGTTGACTCTTGTTTTTCATTCCTGCTAAGTTTCTAGTGAGGCATAAAAGAAGTGTTTGTGAGCAAGAGCCCAAGTGTACCCAGCTCTGCTGTTTCCTCCTCTTCAGCCCTGGTGCAGTCACCTCAGTCGAGCACAGGTTGGGACTGAATTAGATTAAAAAGGAAACCAGGTTAAAGAACCAAGTTTTAGCTCCCTGCTAATTGTAACTTCTCTAGTGCCTGGATAATTGCTCGTAGCTACCTGCTGAGTTACCAAGGCTGGGTTAAGTCTTGTCAGTCTTCAATAAATCTTGAAGACTTAGGATCCTGGTGTTTGGTGCTGCCCATCAGCTCCCAGTCCAGAGGCCAGGCAGAACAAGGCCGTGGTGAGGGCTGCAGCCCAGCTGATCTGGCAGAATGCATCACGAGTGTGTGAGAAGGGCTGTGCAAGAGCTCCTGGAAAGGTCATTGGTATTTTTGGAGCAATAAATCACGGAGGGGAAGATTTGCATCTTGGCTGTATAAAATCCAGGGCTGGATTAGAGAGAGCATACTTTGCAGTAATATTTCTCTCCTGACTTGTTTTATTAGCTTCCTTTAAACATGTTACATTATTGCTTATAGAATTTCATTTACTTGGATTGGCAGCTTGATAAATATGTCTATTGGCGATGATTTGGATTGCTCTGGGCATTAATATTATTAAAACCTGTCACAAGGAAATGTCTGAAAGATGACTTACTGTAAAGATTACAGCATGAAATAAATCATACAATGGTATTTGTTACCGTTTATGGCCTCTTGGAGCCGAGTCAATCCCTTTTTATGTTGCATTATTTTTCAAGTTTTTATAGCCTTACATTATATATTGCTGTCAGAAGGGAACAGATGGGGTGTCAAACACGAGCCTTCTGAATAATTCCCACCCTCGGGTTATTTGTATGAAGGACAAGTGTAAAACTGTGTTCTCAAGAAAAAGGAGCTAGATAGAGGTGGAGAAAGTGTTGTTACAGTGAGCAAGATCCCTTTTGTCAGCAGGCACATTGTGCTTTTGATCAGTACCTGGTGTTTACGCTGCAGGGCGGGGGTGGTGGGAATGCAGCTGTCTGTTGGCACAGCAGAAAGACCCAAGGTAGACAAGTGTCACCTCCCTCCAGCTCTGCTCTGTTGCTGGAACAGAAGTGGAAGAGGAGTTTCAGTGACAGCCAAACCTCCCAGGGTGTGCAGAAAGGTGAAGTGTGGATGGCTGTAGGTGCTCCTCAACCACTCGAGGGGTGGAATTGTAGAGAGCAACTCCTGAGCTGCACAGTTGCATTGGTGGAGTTTGAGACACGTAAGAAAAGGAGCAGATATTTTGGGTACTGGAGGATTGTGAACTGATGTCACTCAGGGAGCTTCTCTAGAAGAGGTGATAATATTGTGCAGCCTACAGATGATGTTGGGAAGTCCCATATTTTGTGCTGTGTATTTTAGAGGACTGCTTGTCAGAGTCAGGGTGGCAGGTTGGATGGAGTGAGAGTTAGGCTGATAAACCTCCTTAACTGCATGTTTATCTGTGTTAGAACAGGCAGGAGACATCATCCATGTGTCCTTCCCCAGACTTCTCTTGCCAAGAACCAAAAGCAGCCTTGGTTTGGCTCTCGATGGTGTGAATGGATCCTTACCCACCCTGCCCCAGGAACACTGAGCTCTTGCCTTCCAGTGAGACTGACAGGCCCTGCTGATGGAGCAGAGAGTTTGGTGGATTTCTGACACAACAAACCCAGCTGCCATGGTGAGCAAAACCTGCCCAGGCTTGTGTTGTGCAGACTGCATTGTCTCTGCATGAAGCCAAGCCCCTTGAAATGGGTTTCACTTTCTTCCTTTTCTTTTGGTTCTTTGAAGCCCCCTAATAAGCAAAAGCACACTCCCACTGGGGCCTTCAGTGCCTGGAGATGGTGCTGGTAGCTAACAAGACTCTTCTTCCATCAGTGATTTACTTGAGTCAGTTTTCTTTGAATTTTGTATATAGGCCTCCAGCTCTGGAGGTTTTTTAACTTCCCTTCTGCAGACTCAGAAATGCAGAGTACTAGAAAGAAAGGCTCAGTCCCTGCCTGCCCTTAGACACTGCATTTTTCTGAGCTCCAGTTTGCATTCAGCCTTGCTGTGTTTGGCACCTAAACTCCCTGTGATTTTAGCCAGCCACCATTCCTTACCAATTTAGTCAGCTAATCCAAAGCTTATTCCAGCTTCTCTCTGAAGCTCTTTTCTTGTGTTCACATGCCTCTCTTGTTTCTCTGAGGCTTACCATGATAGATCAGAGAGCATTCTCCCTTGCAGCCTCTCCCTGAGCTCCTCTCTCTTTTTTCTGTGTTTCATGTGGAAAGCACACCAGCTCTTCCCCAGGCCCTGGTCCCACATCTGTCAGCAAGCTTGTGTAAGAGTGTTAGGGCTTCACATCCTCCATTCAGAGTGCAGTTGTAGTGCACACTGGAGCTGGAGCTGCACCCACCTGTACATACTAATCCGATTCCACCTTATACAATGCTATAATCACTTAAAGAATTTGCATGACTGATGGTGTGAGTTCTGAGTGCATAAGGATAAGTTTCATAATTAGCTTTCCCTGTGAACTTGTGCAAACCAGTCTATTTATAATTTGGTCAGCTCCTGATTTTTAATGAGGGTGCTGAGAGTGACTGAAGCCTCTGGCAGCATGCATTTTATATTTTAATTACCCACAGTAATTCTGACAATTATACCAATGTCATAAATCACATCATAATGACCCATTAAAAGAAAAAACCCACCCAAATTTAATGATTGGATGGGGATTTAAATTAAACAGATATGCAAGGGCTTAACAAGGAGCCAAAAGCTCTGTGGAGTTCTGCAGTCTGCTAAATCTTCTCACTGAGCTGTGGCTCCAGAAGGGAAAGAAGCTTCATGCAAAGTTTGTCCCAGGCCAGTTCCTGGTTTCCTTGCAGGAGGTTGTTTCTCAGGGGGTGAAATCCTTTCTTGTGTGCCAGGCTACAATCAGACCTCTGCAGGGTCCAGGCTTTGGCCCTTGGTGAAAATCATTTCTGTTATCTGAGATGCTGAGGAAGCCAAGTCCTGCTCTTTAGATTCCTTTGCTGTTAATAACGTCCCAATAAGTGGGTGGAAGTAGCTAATGGCTCTAAGCCACAAATGATCCCAAACGTTCCCAGTCTCTGCTCTCCTGGAAACCTTGACAGATTGGGAGTGCTTAGTAAAATACTGTAACACTCACCAGGCATTTACAAGACAGAGATCTGTCCCGTGACAGCTTCCAGATGTGAGTGTGCAGCTTCATAACTCACCAGATTCTGTTGCCCTCTGCAGATTTCCCCATCAGGCTGTTCATAAATGCTGTTGGTAATTAAATTAACCCACTAACTAGCCATGCAAATTTTGATAAGCGCTGACCAAAAAAATGAAGACACAATTGTTGAGATGCTCTCAAGAAATGACAAGGTTGTTTCCAGAGACTGTTTATCAGCAGGAGAGGGTTTGTTTTTTTCCTTTCCCGTTTGCCAGATTCTTCTTTGTCCCTTCATCCATGACAACTGTTCCAAGGTTTTTATCTAATAATTAGGAGCTGAATTTTGCCACCCTTACTCAAGCTGTCTACTGTCTTGCTTGCTGAACAGCCTTTCTGGAATCAAAGCAAGCCTCTGTTCTGGGTGTGGGTAGCAGGATCAAGCTTTATTTTGTAAAATGCAACCTGTGCCCAGCCCAAGTAGCAGCGGGAGAACAAAAATATGCACGTGCACTTGTCCATGACAGGGAAGAGAAGCTGCATTTTTATCTAGACATCCTGTGACCTCAGCCAGGCAGAGGGAGACTTGGGCAAGGATTTCCCAAGGGATGTAATGAACAGTGAGCTGTTGTTTTCTGTCAGAAAGGATGTCTCAGAGCTCTGACATGAGATCTGCCTGCAGGAGGATCCAGCACTCCCCACCATAACTTGCTATGTTCACTTGCAAGTGTTGGAGTTATTACACCTGGTTTTTATCTGGCTGCACAGTGTGTCCTGTAGTACAGCATTATTGAGGAGGGGATTTGGATGGAGGCTGAATGCAGAAATGGAGAGCAGATCCAGAAGCAGATGTCTTGTCTTGTGTGTCACTCAGATTCCTCCAGGGAAACGAGCCCTGGTGCATCTCAGTGTTCAGACAGCTCACTTGTCCTGCTTCTGCACTTCTCCAGTGTTGCCAGCTCCTCAGACTTTGCCACTCAGGTATCAGGAGTTCTGTTCTTCTCCATTAGCTGGAGCCCTGATGGAGAATCTTGAGTCCACGTGAACTGTGTTGTCAGCACCTCTAGTGCTCCAGCCTTCTGTTTGTGCTGTGTACATCCCAGTGCTGCATTCTCTTTCCATGCTGCTTTCACAGCTCAGCTTAGCTGGCCTTTATTGTTCATGTTTGCAGCACTAAGTAAAGCAGGAGTCCCTAAACTAGAGGGGGACTGAGTCCTGCTGCAGTGTAGAGGATAACTGCAGACTGTTTGAGCTTTACTGTGCCCTGTACAGCCACGCTGACTTCACTGGGATTACATGTGCATTGCTTAGGGGCACATTTGCTTCAGTAGATGTAATTAAGAAAAATTTAACTACTCATTTTTAAGATTTGTTTTACTTGTTGCCTGATGTATTTGTGAATTATTGGATGGAATACTCTGATATTTTGCAGTGACACACAATACCTCTGTGTCAATTAAGCCTCAGAGTTCCTCACTAAGGTAGGAAAGCTCTTCACTGCCTCGTGGTTGGAGTGATGGAATCCATGGTGATGAACAAGCCAAGTCCAGACAAGCACCATGTTCTCACAGTGTGGGCCTGGGAGTGGAAAAGGGCTTTGTGGCAGCCTTCTGAGCACAGGCAGTTCTCATTGTGTGTGAAACTCCACTCCTCCCCAAAGGAAAAGGTTAACATATGTGCGGATCTGGGAGCGAGTCAAAAAACAATGAGAGGATTCCCAAATGGGATGTGAGCAGAGCAGCCCACATGCCAAGTGTTAAATCATCCCCAGGGCTGTGGCACAGAGGCAGGGGAAGGATGTCGGGGTGTGTCTGCTGCTGGGCTGGAGCAACCTGCCTGTGTCACAGGTACCTGCGGGTGTTTCCTCCCCAGAGACTCCTGCCTGGGTTTCTGGGGACCAAGGGGGCATCTCCTGCAGGCCTTGTTTCTCCTGGGGGGCTTTGTGAGCAGCCTCCTGCCCCTTCATCCCTCTGGCACAGATTCAGGGCAGAGATGAGCTCTCATCTCTCAGGATTCCTGAGGATTTGCTGCTGCTGTGTACTCAGAGCACAGACCTGGATGTGTACACACGCCATTAAGACCCATTGTAGCTGCATTTTCCCATGACAAGGAGTGAAGAGCTGCTGTTGGAAGACTGCAGGCGAGGGATTCAACAAAGCTTTAGGGCTTTGCAGAGGCATTATGAAGCATTTAAAGATAGCTTGTCAGCAGGAAGCTGTTGGCAGCTAACGATTTGATAAAAGGACTTCTACTCCCTGCCTTCTAATGCTATAGACAACTGTTAATCACTTATGTTAGTCCTCAAATGAAGTTTGAAACATCTTGGATGTGTCTGACCATCTTTTAGTGCAACTGAGAGCCACGTTATCTACTTGGATTCATGGTAGCATGAGTGACTGGTTTATATTGGGTCATGGCTGTAGAAACAGGCAAAAAAATAAACATTTTACCATCTTGTAGCACCCTCAGTTCCACTCTGCTGCACTGACCAAACTGACATGTTGGATGATAAAGAACATACTGAACTGGGGTTGCTTGCAGTAGAAAACCAGTTTTTCTGAGTTGAATGGGGGACTTTTGTAACTGCCAGTTGGTCTGTGTTGGGCACAGTGGCCCATGAACCTGGCACCAAGGCACAGGATTTTCAAACCCCCAGTCTAAAGCACCTTGTGCTGTTCTCAGCTCCTCTCCTGTGGCCTCTGCCAACGTGGGCTTGTGCTTTTTGGTGCTCTGTGTGGTGCAGTGTGAGTGTGGCATTGGAGGAAAGGTAACAGACATGGCAGTGCACAGCACCATTGACAGCATTTCAGTTCAGTGCCTCCTCAAGCTCCTGAGTCCAGGGCAGGGTGATTTACGAGTGTCTCAAAATCAGATTTCCCTAAGAATTGTGTAAGTTGCAGAGAATATGGCAGCAGGAACCCTTAGAAGAGGGGCTTGTTAAATCAGAATGTGCTTGGTTTGGCAAGGTAGATGCCAATGCAGTGAAGTGGGTTTCCTGCTGTCTTTTCACTCTCCCACGTTAGGCATCCAACAGGTGTTTCCTCCAAGGCATATATATTTCCCATAATATTAGAATGAGGAGTTGTCATTTCTGACAGGTTGTGTGTATAGATGATGGCTTTATTATGATAGAGATGCATACACTGATTGATTGGTAGATCTGAGTCAAGCAAGGGAGCTTGTGAGAAGATAGTCTCTGACTTGCCAAAATACCATTTGATCACTGGCCTGACTCATACATCCTAATTTTACCTTGCTGCTGTGAGACATGGCAGCTAGGGTGTAGATAAAGAGGGCAGCTCAAGATGTGAGCTCAGCTTGGGTAAACTGTAGCTGCCACCACTGAGTTGTCCTGTAGCCAAGGAGTTTCTCCCTCTGTTGCAGGGACTGTGACGGCCAAGGAGGGGAGAATAGCAGTGTTCACTGGTGGGATGCTGTTCTGCTGGTCGGTGTGAGGTATTTGTTTTTGGGATCATCAGGTGTCTTCCTCCTTGTCCTAGGAGTGAGCTGGAGCTGTGATGCACTGGTGTGGGTGGAGGGCACCTAGTGAACTGCTGCTTGGTTAGCAATGGACAGTGAGATGAGAGAGCCTGCCTTGGAGGGGAGAGACTGGGGAGGTACCATGGCCCCTTTTGTCAGGGGTGAGCTGTGAGATGAGAGCCTGCCTTGGAGGGGAGAGACTGGGGAGGTACCACGGCCCCATTTGTGAGGAGAGAGCTGCAGATGCAGGCCCTGGCTATGGTCACAGAGCCTGTGTGGCAGTGTGGGAGCTGGAGGCTCGTTTCATGGCCCTCTTCCCTCATCATTTAGGTGGTAACCTGGGAACAGAGAAGCATCTCCAAGGTAACAAGGATCAGTGGTGCCTTCTGTGTTCATCCAGAGCAGGGCAGGCACCCTTCTCAGGGGAGCATCCCAGCAGATGGACAAGGGGAGGGCTGATTGACAGTGAAAAATTCTGTAGGACCTCTGTGCCCGTGATGTTATTGATCTAGGTACCTTTAAGGCACTTTGGTTTATTTATTTCGTGTGTCTAATCCGTAAAAGAACAAATCCCATCTAGAAATGGCAGGTTGTGTTCAGAGCTGCCAGAGAGCTGAGAGTAGGCAACCAAATCTTGCAATGAGGTGATCAAAGATTTCATCAAAAATACAGAATGTTCAAGCTGTTCTGCCAGCTGGGAGACTTGTAGCAGGCTGGAATTCATGCTGCTTGAAATGCTGCAGCTTCCTTCCAAGCAAATAAAAGGACCCTATTGCCCAGCAACCTCCAAAATAGGATTAGTCATTACAAATGGGCAAATGTCCCAACAGGACTGGGAGCTCAGCTCTGTGAATTGAAGGGTAATGTTTTGAAAAGCTCTTCCAGGAGGGTTTACATGAGGAAAAAGCTTACAACTGCTAGTGTGTCCTAACTCCCCATGTGCCACTTGTGTTTTGTACCAAGTGGTTTTGTGTAGCTAAGCCAGGCTGTGCAAGGGGCTCTTTAGGAGGATTAGGAATGTCCACAAAGGGCAGGAGAGCACAATAGCTATTGCACATCATGGTCCTGCAGTGCCTGCCTCTGCAGCTCCCCTCTCTGACAGGCAAGGCCTCCAACACTGAGAGGCCAAGATGCCTTTAAGGGGGTGAGCTGAGGACTTGTGGAGCCCTAGATTGTGCTTGGGTTTTTAAAAATTAAAAATAAAGTTGTTTATGTGTTTAAAGGTGAAAATTGCTCCCGTGGGATCTCTGGTATCACTTCATGTTGTTGTGTCTGGAAGCCAGGGGCTGCTAGATGGATGCACTTCACAGAGGTTCCTGCTTGATGTCCCCAGAAAATACAGGGAGTCTAAACAGACCAAAAAAGGACCTCTAATTTTGACAAAATACATAATAATAAATAATTTGAATTTTTTTCTAATATTTCAGCCATGAGTCTAATAAGTTATATATGCTTGAGAATTAATCTAATTATTTTTTTTCCTTGGCTTCAGCTATAAAATAACAAATGTCAGACCTGGCCAGCTCTTGGCCTCTGGTTGGAAGGAAGGCCCAAGTGCTTTTGTAGTGACCTCAGAGGCTCTGCTGCTCATTCCCTCCTGTCCTGACTGCTCCTCTTGGTCCTGTAATTGTACATTTCCTCTGCACATCTCAGCAGTAATAGTTTTTCCAATTGTTCCTATAAAATAAGCTATAAAATAGATTGTGTTTTTAATTGTTTAGCTTCGTTCAGCAGACTAATCGTTGGACTTCAGGCATGTTACATTAAATACAGCTAAAGGTTTCATTATTCTGTTTAAACTAATCTAATTAGTCGGAGATGATCATTTAATTTGGTTATGATTCTAATCACTCATTTCTCTTAGGAAACTTCTCCCTGACAAAGTCCCTCGTTCCTCTTTGGGAGGGTCCCACAGCTGCTGGGTGGCTGTGACAAGCCTGGCCATGCAGTGCCCACCCCAGCTGGGTACCCTGTGTCCCTGCATCAGAGCCCACCCCAGCTGGGTACCCTGTGTCCCTGCAGCACCTGCCAGCAGTGCCTGAGCTCTGGTAGCTGCTGTGCTGCTGCAAAGGCACCTGAGTGGAGGCTCCTTCCACCCTTCCAAAAGCCAACCAGCACCTTTCTCTGGAGGCTTGATGGGGTGGCTGCTCCGTTCCCAGACAAACTGCAATGGAAGCAAAAATGACTTCAGCCCAGTAGAATATTTATTGCATATCTTCCTCCCTTAATTTGGCAAAGGAGCTAAGATTTGTCCTCCTCTTGAGAATGTGGAGTATTAATTAGCTGAAGACGGGCTGAGAAATGGATGGCTGGGCTGAGAAATGGATGGCTCTCCTAAGTGTTTTCCCTGTACTTTATTATTATCCTAGGCTTTTAAAACAATGGTTGTGCCAAAGAAAAGATTAGAGTGAGGCAGAGACAGGGTTGGTTTTTTTAATAATAGCTAGATTATATCAATATACAGGGTATACAACCAGAACAGAAGACAAATTACTTACAAGGTGTATTTGGGTAAGAGTTAATTGTGACTTAGATTCCTTTTATCTAATGTGTTTATTTCTCCATAAACATAAAGCTGTATGGAATTCTTCATTGAGTGTACATTGAGAGGAAGTAAATAGAATGTACTTTATAATACATTTCAGTATCTTTACCTGTAGGAACAGATCTAGATACTGTACCTACTGAATCCTTGTGTATGGAAGAGATTCAGAGCAGAAAAAGAGACTAGGACCAAAAAAGAGATTTAATTCTATCAATCGGTGTCCTGCTGCCCCCAGCATTTTGTGTTTATCCCTCAGCACCGTGGTAGGTGGAGTGCAGAACTTTGACCTATGTGTGTATGGCATAGAGCTGTGAGCAGCTGTGCTCAGAACCTTCCCCAGCTGCCTGGCAGAGTTCATCCTGCCTCGTCCCTGAGCTGCTAGCTTTGCTCTTGCTTTGCCTTCTTCCAGCAGAAGAGCTCGGGGACCTGCCAGTGCCATGGGTGTGAGCAGCTGGGTAAACTGAGGCACGGCTGGCTGGGCAGCTTCCCAGGCATCTCATTGTCAGGACCAGCACCACCTGCAACTCAAAGGCTGGTTTGAATCCACGAGCAGCTTTTCCCCTCCTTTCCCTTAGGATGCAGCTCCTCATGTGCCCATCTTCCCAGGGTGGTGGCAAGCAGTTACCCTGCCCGTTGGGGTGTTTGGGCAGCTGCTGGCACAGTCAGCTCAGAGGCTGCGACAAAGCCTCGCTCCATCCCCTTTCTTTGGGTTTTACATTTCACACCCAACAATCCCAGGCCTGTTCTGCTTATTCCCTCTTGTTTGTAGAGAATTAGACACGTTTTAGAGAAGCAGACCCACGCAGAGGTAAACATGACTTACACTTGCAAGAATGAGCATTTCCTAGGGGCAGTGCTGATGCCAAGGACTTCTCGTCTTTCCCATGGAAAAATTTAGGTTTTCCAGTAATGCTGTAATTATCACCCTGTCATGTCACAAAGCAAACAGGTTGGCAAACCTAGGTACCAAACTAAATAAACTGTGGCATAATCTAAACATATAATGGTAATTAAATCTGACAACTTAATAAGATAGTGAAATTCAAATGTACAGTAGTAATCTACAATTAAGTAATCTTTTGTAATAGCACCCTGCCAGTTTGTGAGGTTTCAGGTAGAGAGCTGTGTACTGTTCCATAGCAGAAATATTGACATAAGGAGAAGGTATCCAGGCAATGATCAGACACATATTCAAATCCACTGGGGAAGGCTGCAACAAAGGCAGTGATTCATTTCAGGGCTTCCCATTGCTGCCCCTGGGCTGCTCTCAGAGATGCCTTGAAGGGCTTTTCCTGCTCTGAGGGCCTGTGGTGCCATCTAAGGAGGCTTTGGCACTCCCCTGCCTCACCTCAGAGGGGCAGAGCAGTGGCCCATCTAGGAACCTGTGAGGGTTACTGATCTCCATCACACAGCATCTGAACTGTCAAGTTCCCCTTCTGGCAAAATCTTTAGTGCAGTTCAGATTCTGTCTTGGCTGGGATGTTGCCTTCTGCAGTAAGGAGGAGTATTAATACTCAGCTACCCAGATCCTGTGCCAGGCAGCAGAAGAAAACTTGACACATAGTGGTAAGGGAGGCAAGGTTGGATGTGATCAAAACACAGACTCCAAACTGGGACCCATTTTACTAAACCAGCTGACTGGTGGCACTGGAGGCAATGAGAACACCTTGCTTCTGGGAACTTCTGGGACCTTCTCTGAAGTCTTTTTGGTTGCCATGCTGAAAAAAAGCCCCATGGGATATTCTTCTGCCTTCATTCTTACAGCACATCACATCTACTTCTGTACAACCTTCTTGAAGGGGAAGGAAAAACATAACCCACTCCCTCAAAGCCCTGTGAGTGCACATGGCTCAGTGGGGACCCTGTGCCAAACACTGCTGCAGCCAGCCCTGCTGCTCCACAGGGTAATTGTGGTTCAGTGATGATGTCAATAAGCAGCTCCCAGGAGAGCTTTTCTTCTTTAATCCTTTGAAGCTCTGAGTGAATAAAGTGAGCCTTGGAAAAGCAAACCAAGGCAAGAAACTTTCTAAATATAGGAAACACTTTGGGATTTTTGCATGACAATGATTTTTTTTTGTTAGACACAGGTAGGAGATTTCCTGCATTTTTGCCTTGGTTTCTTTCTGCTTCTGCTGACTTCCCTCTCTCCTCGTGTTGTTATTGACTCCTACAGATGCTGTTTTCAGAGCCAGAGCGTTGGGGAATCAATCACAGCCATGTTCTGAGAGGATCCCCATCACTACAGAGCTGAGTAAGTTATTCTTCAGGAGCACATTTCACAGAAGCAATATGCATGCTGCATTATTTATTTACCTCGGGCCCTTTTTAGAATTCCCAGGCAGAAAGCGACAAGCTCGACATGTCCAAGGAACATTAAAAGGTTTGACTTAGATGTTAATTCACTGGCTGTGAAGGAGTCAGGGCAGTTTATCAGGAGAATAAATATAACAAAGTGCTACAAAGGTCTGGGTGTGTAGCAAAACTCCAAAGCATCCATTCAGGAGAAAGATAACGTCCTTGGTTTGTTTTTCTGCTGGACTGGATGTCAGGAGATGTGAATTCTGATTACATGGCCTGCATTCATCCCCCTCTCCTAACACACTTCACTGGGGGAGATAAATCAGAAGCATATTTGCTTAGTCAAAACTTGTACCTGATGAGCTGTATCCTGGAAGCAGCTGAGCACCTCAGTGGGTTACTGAGTCCTGATACACACTACGGAGCTGCTGCAGGGGAAAAAAAAAAGATGAAATAATCATCCATCCTCCTGTAGTGATTTCAGAACTGGATTTCCTAGAGCAATATTTGGATATCTTGTGCTGTGATTCAGGCTTTTATTTCTATTATGTCCAAAAGTCTCTCAGAAATGTTTTGAGCTGGCTACTGAGGCCCAGCTCCTCTGGAAAGATCCTGTGCAGTCAAGCTAACATCTTCAGACAGGCATTGCACCCCTGTGATTTCCCTCCAGGATGTGGTGTGTCAGTGGAGGGGAAAACATCTGCAATCTGTTGACATGACTTGGATTTTAGTCATGTCAGATCTTTGACAAAATAATGAATTGAGCCCAGTCCCTTAGCACATGGATGCCTGCCCCTGCTGTGGTCTTGAACAGCACAGAAATATGCTCAGAGTTACAGGGATGGGCTAGGGAGCAAAATAACCCAAAGAATTTAAAACCTGGAAGCACGACACAGCTCTCAAAGCCAGCTGGAGCTTTCCTGAGATGGAGTGAGCTTCCTCTGGGTCCCGGGGATGTGCTGTCCTCCAGCACCTCCTGAGCTGAGCACGTAGGCAGAGCTGACCATTAGCTGAGGTCTTGCAGCTCTCTAAAGGAGGCTGGGTATGACGTTTGCCTTGAGGAGCAGGAGAGCTGTGGTGTCATCATGCTCTGACATGCTGCTGCTTCTCCTTGCCCACTGCTGAGAAACAGACCAGTAAGAACTGATGGCCCAGCCCCTGGTGATGCTGACACAGGGTCTGAAATGACAAGCCCTGCCTGGGGTTTGTGCAGGCCCACATCTACCATGTGCTGAGCATCTCCTGAGCCTGGGAGCTGGCTGGGGGCTCAGAGGCATTTGAAATGGTTGTTCCTAGGAAACAATGGGTTCTAGAAATGTTTGCCATAAGGAGATCTGGGAGAGAAACAGTGATCTGTAAAGACATGGGAATCCTGCAAAGATTTAAGGGAGATTAAAGAGAGTAGTGTGGAGGAGTGAAGCAGATCCCTTCTTGTGTCTGCAACACCATGCCTTTCCTAGCCATCCCCCCAGGTCCTGGTGCTGTGCAAGGCAGGCAGTGGAGTCGTGTGATTAATGGCAGGTACAGGGGCAGCTCTGAGATCCAGGGTGGGTGAAATATCTGTGTTGAGAACACCCAGCTGAAGGATGGCACCAACACTGCAAGACAGCAGGAGACATTAATAGTATTGTGATTCTGGCTACTTTTAGTCATCTTTAAAAATGATGCACTCAAATGCTTCCTGACCCAGGGGGACATAACAGGGATCAGTCATTACTCACAGGGAGTTGTTGTGCTCCCTCTCTATTTTTTAATGGGAAGATATGGGTTCTTGATTTCCATTCCTCTCAGTCTTCTGCTGTGCTGCTGTCATTCACCAGCATTCTTGCTGCTAGTGCTGCAGTGCCAGGACATGGCTAGAATGTTCCACAGGAGCCTCCTGTCTGGGTGGACTTAGTTCCCTCAAAATAGAAAACCTGAGGAATCACTTTCAGAGGAGAGGGAGCTCTGCAAGACTCAGCCAGTGAGCCCAGAGCTGAGAAAACAGTGCAGATCCCTGTAGCTGTGGGACACCTGCCCCACCCTGGTGAAATAATTCTAAATTATTCTCAAAATGGAGTGATAGTGTCAGTGGTGACACACGGGGGTCACACTTTGGTGGAGTTAAGCCAGGATTTTGGCAGCAAAGCAGCAGCTCAGCTTTGTAAATTGGCAGTTCCAAAGCTGCCCTTTGATTTCTCTGAAAGCCCCTTTCTTCCTCCTCAGCCCAGCTCCCCACACTGCAGTCAGGCTCCACATGCTCTCAGCTCGTGTCCAAGGGGATAGTGCTTGGGTGGCAGCTTTACAGAAACTGAATAAATACAAAACAAATCTCTCCAAGGGCTAAGCAGCCCAAAGGAAGTGTGTCAAGTCCAGTTATGCTCTTTTGAGAAGGCTTCAGTGTTAGGGAAAGTATTACATTGCTGCTGCTCCCTGATATGTCAATCAGCCAGATGGTAATTAATGACTGCTAGTGTCAAGTGTAAAAGTAACTCAAGACATAGCATGACCTGTCTTAAAGGATAAAATTTCACTCAAGTGTAAGATTCCAAGGCTGTCCAGGAATGATCAGCACTCAACTCTGCTGTAAAGAACAGGGGCACCTCAGGTTGGATTCAATCTGTACATGCAGTGGAGATGGAGAGAAGGGGATGTTGTTTAGCAATTGCAGTATCAGGGAAAAGATGTGTGAGCTGGAGAAGAAAGAAGGAGGAAGGGGGAGCCTTCAGCAGTCCAGTGTCCCCTCCTTTTGCCATCACTGTGAGTAGCTGCTTAAGTTTCTCAGGACAGGCAGAGCAGGAGTGCTGTTTTCTTGTAGCTTGGAAGGAGACTAACAGAAGAATATGAAGAGCAGAATGTGGTCTGTAAAGTGAAATGTTATCCTTGGAAGCCTGAAGCAGAACTGGCATTTGCTTCAAATGACTCTTGGGGTCTCAGTAGGCAGAAAACAATTCAATGAGCATGATCATTATGGCTCAGGTGCTCTCAGGAGCCCTGAATTCCCTTCCTGGTCCAGCTGTGGGTTCCTGAGCCGTATGGGACCAGTTTTAAAAGCTAAGTAGCAACAGTCAGTGGAACTGAACAACTGCTTGGTGATGAGAGAAGGTTTCTGCCTGTGTGTGTGGNACAGGGGCAGCTCTGAGATCCAGGGTGGGTGAAATATCTGTGTTGAGAACACCCAGCTGAAGGATGGCACCAACACTGCAAGACAGCAGGAGACATTAATAGTATTGTGATTCTGGCTACTTTTAGTCATCTTTAAAAATGATGCACTCAAATGCTTCCTGACCCAGGGGGACATAACAGGGATCAGTCATTACTCACAGGGAGTTGTTGTGCTCCCTCTCTATTTTTTAATGGGAAGATATGGGTTCTTGATTTCCATTCCTCTCAGTCTTCTGCTGTGCTGCTGTCATTCACCAGCATTCTTGCTGCTAGTGCTGCAGTGCCAGGACATGGCTAGAATGTTCCACAGGAGCCTCCTGTCTGGGTGGACTTAGTTCCCTCAAAATAGAAAACCTGAGGAATCACTTTCAGAGGAGAGGGAGCTCTGCAAGACTCAGCCAGTGAGCCCAGAGCTGAGAAAACAGTGCAGATCCCTGTAGCTGTGGGACACCTGCCCCACCCTGGTGAAATAATTCTAAATTATTCTCAAAATGGAGTGATAGTGTCAGTGGTGACACACGGGGGTCACACTTTGGTGGAGTTAAGCCAGGATTTTGGCAGCAAAGCAGCAGCTCAGCTTTGTAAATTGGCAGTTCCAAAGCTGCCCTTTGATTTCTCTGAAAGCCCCTTTCTTCCTCCTCAGCCCAGCTCCCCACACTGCAGTCAGGCTCCACATGCTCTCAGCTCGTGTCCAAGGGGATAGTGCTTGGGTGGCAGCTTTACAGAAACTGAATAAATACAAAACAAATCTCTCCAAGGGCTAAGCAGCCCAAAGGAAGTGTGTCAAGTCCAGTTATGCTCTTTTGAGAAGGCTTCAGTGTTAGGGAAAGTATTACATTGCTGCTGCTCCCTGATATGTCAATCAGCCAGATGGTAATTAATGACTGCTAGTGTCAAGTGTAAAAGTAACTCAAGACATAGCATGACCTGTCTTAAAGGATAAAATTTCACTCAAGTGTAAGATTCCAAGGCTGTCCAGGAATGATCAGCACTCAACTCTGCTGTAAAGAACAGGGGCACCTCAGGTTGGATTCAATCTGTACATGCAGTGGAGATGGAGAGAAGGGGATGTTGTTTAGCAATTGCAGTATCAGGGAAAAGATGTGTGAGCTGGAGAAGAAAGAAGGAGGAAGGGGGAGCCTTCAGCAGTCCAGTGTCCCCTCCTTTTGCCATCACTGTGAGTAGCTGCTTAAGTTTCTCAGGACAGGCAGAGCAGGAGTGCTGTTTTCTTGTAGCTTGGAAGGAGACTAACAGAAGAATATGAAGAGCAGAATGTGGTCTGTAAAGTGAAATGTTATCCTTGGAAGCCTGAAGCAGAACTGGCATTTGCTTCAAATGACTCTTGGGGTCTCAGTAGGCAGAAAACAATTCAATGAGCATGATCATTATGGCTCAGGTGCTCTCAGGAGCCCTGAATTCCCTTCCTGGTCCAGCTGTGGGTTCCTGAGCCGTATGGGACCAGTTTTAAAAGCTAAGTAGCAACAGTCAGTGGAACTGAACAACTGCTTGGTGATGAGAGAAGGTTTCTGCCTGTGTGTGTGGAGGTGTTCCCAGGAAATCTGCTTGTTTGAAGCTATAACCAAACATCAGCTGGTGAAAAAGGTAACATCTCCTGGGCACATCACAGAAATGCTGCTCCTTTCAAGTCAGCTTCAAGACCCATTCTAAAAGCAGGCTGTTATTTCCAGAGTACACACACACACACCTCTATAGTTCCCTGCCTTTCAAATTCCTGCAGTGTAACTCAGCAAAGAAAGTACAGAATGAGGGTGACATGCAAATCCTATTAATTCATCCAAGTATGGAAATGCAATCCTTTTGATGTCAGAGAGTAGAGCACGGAGCTGCTAAAGAGCTGAGCATGCTGCTGCTCAGGGTGTACAGTACAGCCCCCCAAATAACCTGCTCAGGGTGTGCAGTGCAGCCCCCCAAATAACCTGCTCAGGGTATACAGTGCAGCCCCCTGGATAACTTGGACTAGGGCTCCTCACTTGAAAAGCCTGAGAATCACTGCAGCAGTTCTGCTCCCCAGCCCACAGTGCAGGCACATGTTGCTAAGAGGATTTGGGTTTGGCCTGGCTAAAATGTCCTAGAGAGACATTTAGTCTTAATTTAAAGATCTGGAGGAATCAACTTGATCACATCTTTCTGCAGCTGTTCCAAACACTAATTAGCTTCATTGAAAATATATGTATCCATCCCTAGGTACTAAAACCCTATATTGTTCCAAATAATTCTGTACGTGCAGTCATTGCAAAAATAAAACAACCAACCCTCTGGCTTTGTCACTGTCCACAAAACAGCCTGAACCTCACATGCTGCCACTGCAGGTTTGTGGCTGCTTGGCCTGCCAGGGCTTTGAAGGTGCTGTCTGTGGATCTGCTGCTCTGTGTTGTTCAGTCAACACTGCAACTACTGCTGACCTGCAGTGTGCGTGAGAATCAGTTCCCAAGCAAGAATCCAGGTAGCACAGACTCCTTCAGAGCAGGGGAAATGCCCTGCACGTGAAAAAATTGTGTAGGTTACCAAACCACCACAGAAAAATGTGTTCTTATTGCTTAGGGGTGCAGTTTGAATGTGTCTAAACAATAACACCAGATTATTGCTGAAAATATTGTGAAGCTTTAACAACAAACATCAGAGTAGAAGGCTCCCTCTGTGAGGAAATGGGCAAAACCTTCAGTTTCTGCTGAGCACTGCACAGAACAGACCCAACTCTATCCAAACAATGACTCCTCCATCCAGTTCAGAGAGTCTTTGCTGAACCTCTCAAAGTTCAAAGACTCTGCACACTGAAATTCATTTTTCTTGCAGACAGAACTGGAGGTGCTGGATTGATACCCATGAAAAGAAACAACAAAACAAAGCAAATAATCCCCGTGAACTCGTACCATCAATCAGGTCCTGCCTGTATGTTAGAGTCAGTTGAGGGAAGGAGAGTATTGTTGTTTGAGTTTTTCTCTCTCCCTCTTTCCCCTAACACTAATTAGGTTTGAAAGACTGCAGCTTGAGTCCAGATACCACATGCCGAGAAGAAAGGAACCCAAACAGCTGACGCAGAGTTCAGACTAAACTAACTGCAAGCTCCCCAGGGACATCACAAGGTAAACCTGATAGTCTCTGTCATTTACAATCATTATCAGGCAGCTGAGTCTCTGTAATTTTGCTAGGGAGCCAATTAACAGATCCCTGAAGCTCAAGGAAAAGGTCTTGGTCCTTTTTCTGTTTTTGCCAGGAAAAGGGGGAGTCAGGTCTTGTTTCCAGTAGATCCTCCAGCAGCTTTCCTAGCCAGGGGAATGGTCAGGCCTGGACTTGCTGTCTTCCCATTGAGGGATAAAGCAAAGCACTGGGCTTGAGAGTCAAGCAAGTGGCTGCAGCAGCCAGCTCTGCAAGAAGCTGGCTGTGTGACTGACTTCCCTGGGTCCTAATGCTGCTGGTAGCACATGGGCAGCAGCAACATCCTGTTAATGTAGGTAATGAGAGCTTTGGGGAAGGGACTCTCTTGTGATTTGTTTGGCCTCATGGAAGTAGGATGGGATGCTTTAGGAACTCCACTCAAACAACATGAGTAAGGAGCAAGAGAAAATCTTGGACCATATCTCCAAATGGAAACAGATCTGTGCTGAGGAAGCTTGGAGTTTGGAGTCAGGTCGCAGCCTTAATGTGTTGGACTCATCTTTCCTGGAACAAACTCATCATCCATCTTCAGTCCAGGCCAGACTGCAAGCAGGAATCAGTGAACCACGCTGAGAGCAAACAGAATACATAGGAGGCATGCTTTCCTCTGCCAGCCCTTGCAGACCTGAGCCTGAGCCAGCACTGTCAGCTGAGCTCTTGGTAGGAGTTTTCTGGCCTAAAGTCACCCACTGTATATACAAACTTAGATAAGAATTTCTGCACTGGATTCTGTTTACCCTCTGGCACAACAAGGCTTCAATAATAGTGTCTCAGTCCATTCCCTAGCACGCATTATTTTAAGCAGACAAGACAGTTTAAAGGTGGAGGGAAGAGCCTGGGCAGGGTTTGCAGTCCTTTGGCTACAAAGGCTACTTCATACAGAAACTGTACTGGTTTTCTGTGTTGTCAGCATCTGAACCTTTATTTTCAGCTGTAATTCAGTCTGAGTAGGGCACAGAGAAGGTAACATCCCTTTTTCTTCCTTATTATTCTGTTGCTTTTAAATAACTACACATGCCTGACCCTCTGTGTCCTGATATGAAGCAGGTCTTGTGCAATGTTAAGGCATTTTTATTAAAACTGCAAGAAACACCCCAAACCTGTTTACTCATAACTTCCCTGTGAGTGAGAAACTCAGCCTGTCTTGCCAGCAAACTCTTCCATCTGAAATCATCTGCTTCTCCTGGAAAATGGAGGCAGATGTTGAAAGTGCTCCTTCACAGTTGAGATCCAGGGCTTTTTCCCTCCTCTCCAGGGTGTTTGGTGCAGGGCTGGCATGCTGGCAGCAGCCATGCTTTCCCATCCTGCATTCCCAGCATCTCTGATGGGGGAATGTCCTTTCCCAGCCACACAGCTTGTTCAGTGCAGCAGTTTTCCAGTTGTTTAACCTGCAGCTGCTGGAGCATGGAGCTCACTGGAGTGAGGCAGAGGGGAGACAAGCCAAGGGGGAGAAGGGCCATCTTTCACTCTGCTTATTCCACCTTTTTGTTCACTTGCTGTCTGAGCAAGCAGTTCTGCTCCTCATGAAAGAAGAAAGAAGGAGAGAAAGCCTAAGAAAGGTAAAAGCATTAATGGGTCAAGGCCTCCTTTGCATAATTCTATTATCACCAGGAAGATTCTGCAATAATCATGTTAGGCATGTGCTCTGGAGCATCAAAGTGACTTGTCTTACCTTACTTTTTGATGTTAGACAGGTTTAAATGCTTTGTACAGATGAGGCACCTCAGACAGCTGATCAAGAAAGCCTGTGCTGTTCAAGCAAAGCAAAGGCCTGTTTTGCTGGTTTTTTTTAATGTCAACAATGCCACATTCTTCCAGCAAGGAATAATCTCTGTTGTCACCAGCTGTGAAAAGCAAAGGGGTAGGAGAGAATCTGTGTGTGGGTGCATGCCAACATGCTTTCTGAAGCTACCACCTTTGAATCTTCAGCAGCAGTACCTTCTTGGGTATTGTTTGGGTCATGTATTCACAGAAATTCAGCTGCAGTGAGCCCCACTGTGTGATGCACAGAGCTGTGCTAGGCTCTGTGTGCTGTGCTTTGCTGTACTGGGCACTCAGTGTGGGGCTGGGGATCCATTAGCAGGTTTTACTTTTCTGGGCAGTGTTACCAGAGTCTGAAGCTTTTTGTGTCCAGTGCAACCAGAAGTAGTCCCTGACCCCAGTCAGCTTAGGTAGTATACACAAAAAAGAGTTGCAGGAGAAGCAGAGGAGTTGTAGTTAGCTCAAAAACATTTATCAAATTAGTGGAAAAGA
The DNA here is from genome assembly GCA_013401355.1 of Ceyx cyanopectus. Lineage (NCBI taxonomy): Eukaryota > Metazoa > Chordata > Aves > Coraciiformes > Alcedinidae > Ceyx > Ceyx cyanopectus. The sequence continues at coordinate 20,799 of VYZU01039671.1, read as the reverse complement.
TAAAACCAGAGCCCAGATCTCCTGATTTCTCAGCTAGCAGCTTTCCCAGTAGGCCACTTAGCATTTCTGCTCTCACATCTCAGCTCCTGCCAACGTGATCATTCCCTGGCCACTCTGTCTAGGGACTGAAGTTGTTTCCAGAGGTGGCTCAAAGAGTCTTCCTGGAGCAGTACCTGCTGAGGTGGTTTCCATTAGCTGGAAGATGGGCAGCCTCCTTGCAGCAGCAGACAGCATCATCGTGCTTTCCAACAGGAGAGTGGGCTGCTGGAGATGCCCCCCTCCCTCAGCTGCCTGTCAGCCTGGCCACGCTGTCATTCCAGGCTGGAACATGACAAATGGAGCCAGGACCCTCTCCAGAGAGGCGTGCAGGGATTTGTAGACTCTGCAGAGATGCAAAGACACTAAAGCACTTATCCAAACACAGGCATCCACCTGGATCTGCACACTGATAAGGGCACACAGAGGCAAGCAGGCCTCCACAAATGGCACTTGCCATAAGGAGCTGAATATACACATCCAGGCCAGGGATGTTTCTCCCTCCTCCCTCCTGCAGTCAGATGCAATCCAGCAGGATGAGCAGTGAGGGATGGCAGTGCTGTGAGCTGGGCTGGGCTTTGCAGCAGAGCGTGTTGCAGGTGCTGACTGACACATAGTCAATGAGATCTGAGGAGAATCCAGACTCTATAAATGTTAGATGAGGCAGGCTGGGCACTGACAAAAACAAGAGGTGGCTGCAAACACCAAGTGTCATTATTCTCTGAGCAGGGATGGCGAGAGGCCTAGGAACTTCCCATGGAGATGAACTGCTTCCCAGCAGGCTGAGGAGCTGTCTCCTGATGTGAAAGGACATCCTGTGGTCCTGAGAGCACTGGGGAGGAAGGCTGCCTGACAGCAGGAGTAGCTGCTGAGAGCACACGTGGGCTGGGCAAAGCACGTATCCTGTCTGCAAGGTGATGTGACTCTGCTGAGAGAAACTCCAAGCACCTAATGGTTTAAATTAATGCCAGAACAGGAGGTCATCTCACAGCCATTCATTGGCAGTGGGTTCTCCAGCCTTTTCCTACTGAAGGAGGGGCTCTTTGCTGCTTTCTCATCTGTCTGCTTCAGCTTGTTCTCTTGACCTGCCACCAACGTGCCATAAAGCCACAGTCCTATTCCCCACTGTCTCTCCAGTGGCCAGTTAGGAAAGGACTAGAGCTGTTTAACTGCTGATTGCTTCTCTACTTGCAGCAGGAGGCCATGCAGAGTGAATTAGGTGAGCTAACTGTATTAAGCAATCTGGAAGTGCATCATTAATGCTTCTGACACTTCTTCTGTAGTACACATGTGCTAACTAATAAGCATCAGTGACTGAAGTGTCTTCCTGAGAACAGCTGCAGGTACAGACCCAGTCCCCTGGGCTCCAGCTCTCCACGAGCTGAGATGCTTCTCCCTTTGGTACAGGGATAACAAACTTGGCTGATGTTCCACTTCTGCTAAAGCTTTCATGGACAGCTTGGGTTTTTGTGACCCTGGCTTGGGTTATTTTGGTGACACAACAAGGTTTTTGTTTCCAGCCAGAAGGAGGAGCCAGATCAGTCACTGTGACTTGGAATTTGGTTGTCTGGTTGGAAAAAAAACCCTGCAGCCCCACTGAGATTCATTCTTTCCCCAGTGGGGCATGGGGAAAGGAATATTAGTTTTCTTTGAAAGGGAAATGTGATTTTTTATTTTTATTTTTTTTGGTCTGCCTTTTTTTACAGAAGGCTTCCAGGGCTGAGGTTAAAGGTTTAGTTCTGTTCTCTTCTTTATTCTTGAGTAAGCCCATGCCTTAAATAAGGTATTAAAGTAGTACTGGTATGGCTGTAAGACCCAACCTGTACAGTAGGCATTTCTTCCCTGTCTGTCAGTGCTGTTGCACGCTCTGCCAGCAGCTGAGAAGCCCATGCACCCAGTTCCTCAGCTCTCCAGGAGAGCAGGGCCTGGTGCTGCCAGCAAAGAGCCTTTTGTTCCCAGCAGCATGGCTGGTCTTACCCAGGCAACTAGCAGGAAGCAGCAGAAGTCCTGAATGCCAGACTGATGCATCAATCATCATTCCTGAGCTGCCAGCAGTCATGTAACTGCTTAAAGACCTCAGCAGCCCTCTGGCACTTAAAGAAAAAAAATCATCTAATTAATCACAGGTGAAACAGCTTGGACCTGCTCCAAAAGCCCCTGAATTTACTGCCAAGCTTTGATGCTAATTTTCCTTCTAAGTAACCCCCTAAAGAAATTTACGATTAGGTAATTAAAGTGATGAATAAAGAGATACTTAGAAGAAGGAGGGAGAAGAAAAGGACTAAAAAAAAAAAAAAGAACCTTGAGTCAAAAGCTTTAAATCGCCTCCCCTCCTCCAAGAGAAATGTTAGTCATTTTTGCAGATGCATTGTCTCTGAAAATTGGGTTGGATTCCCACAGGAGACTTGAGAAATATTCCTTAAATTAATGTTTGCATAACCAAATAAAACAGAAAAGAAGAAACTCCTAAACAAATTGTAATGTTGAGATGGTTGAGGGGGGAAAAAAGATTTTTGGCTTCTCTTTGGGAATCAAACTGTCCAACTTTTGTCAAACTGCTCTGTGCCTTTCCCCCGGGTATCTAGGGTCCATTACTTCTAAAGGTAAAGAGATACCTAGAAATACTATCTAATTACAAACTGTATTGATAGCTAATTAAGAACTTTGGAGCATCTGAGAACCTTTTAAAGTCTGACCATAAGTTCTTAATAGGTCACAAATCCTGTATCCTCCTTTGCAGTGGCCACTCACATTCTCCTCTCACATTTTTTTCAGAGGAGAAGGAGCTGAGTAGCCTTTATTTTGTACTGTGTGGTGGTGGGAGTGCTTTCCCTCCAGGACTACAGCTCACTTGGCTTTCTACATCTTGACCCCAGGCCCTGAAGCAGCAGCAAGCTGCCACACACTCACCTCTGCTCTGCTCTGGGAGTGTGCCCAGGACTCTGCTTCACACTACATGCTCCACCTGACCTTTCTCTGTTAATAAATGCCTGCTGACCCCATCACACGGCCCCTCTGCTCTGCCTGGCACTGAGGGAAGAGCTGCTGAATGATTTTTGAGGGGACCAGGGAGGATAAAAAATGAGAAAATGGCAGATTAGATCTGAGGTGACAGAGATGAGAAATAAAAGCCATTAGAGCCCATTTGCAATGTGCCCTCATTGAGTCAAGTTTCAAGGTGTTTTTCCAGATTATTAATAGCCTGACAGCAGTTTTTGTACAGGAATCTGATACAGGAAATAACACTCATGTATACACACTGCACTGGAGAGGGGAAAGCAGAGTCCCCTCATTTATTTACTTGAAGAGGTTTGAAATACAGCAAAGCAGCCAGCTGGGTTACAGACAGAATAAACATTCTCCATTATAGCTGTGGCATCCTCAGGCACACATCTCTATAGCAGCACAGGGGGGTGAGCAGAGCTCTGGGAAGCTCTGCAACCAGCCTTTGCTGCCTCTGCTCTGGGCTGCACTGGAGCAGCTCTGCTGGAGCTGAGGGGTGGAGTGCTTTGCTCCAAGTCATTAATATCTCTGAACCTGGGACCCTCTGGGCTGTTCTGGACACTTAAAATCTCCCAGGGATGTATTTTTGTATTTTACTTACTGTGGCAGGCTTCTTTTAACTCTTAGCCAAGCCCCAGTCCTAAAGAGAGTCTCATCCCCTCACTTACCTGATGTACCTGTCTCAGTGTGATACCTGGAGAAAGAAAAGCTAGAAGGAGGGTGAGGGAAGCAGGAGAAGACTTGGGTCTGTGGGAAAGAAAGGTTAAAAAATTCCCAAAGTTATACTTTGTAGTTGCATGCTTGTAAAAGAGAAATAGCGGGTGGGTAGTGCTTTGAACTTCACAAGCTTTGGGAGACTGAGTTGTCAAATATGAGTAATTGTAGCTTCATAAGCAATGGGTGGCCCAGAGAAGGTGACTGATGCAGTCCACAATGCCTGCAGGCAAACAGCTCTTCCAACATCATCAGATGTGATGTCTGCCTGGCTCTGTTGCTTTCTATTAAACTTCAGTTTTTACTTTCTCATCTCATGTTGCAACCTAACTCTACTTGTGGATATTAGTGGGCAGAAAGAATCAAGTCTCAATCTTTTGATTAGCACATCGTAGGGGAGCCAAGCTGATCACCAGTGGAACTGGACAATCAACAGCAGAGACTGGTTTGACCCATTTTCTGGCTCTTTTCTGGACAGTCTGTAGCACACAGCATGTCTGGGAGGATGTGCTGCCATGCAAGCAACACTCCCTCTGGATAAAGAATGGTGGGGGCATAGCCTGAGCCAAAACCAAAGGAGCCAGCCCCTTCCCCTGTGTTCATGGTCCCACCATTTCTGATGTCCCTGTAGTCTGCACACTGCAGTCTGTGTTCTAGCTGCACTTAAGCCAATGAACTAGAACCACTGGGTTGGTTTCTAATGAAGCAGTCCCTGCCAGCAGACAGAGACAGCCTGAAACTCCCCTTCTGCATTAGGGTCAATTACTTCTCCATGGATCCACATCACCTAAGATGCAACTGAGCATGTGCAATTCCTTCCTTCCTTTGGTACCTCTTGTGGCCGCACAAGTATTTCCAAATTGCCAATTGCTGGGGAAGAGAACAGTTGCTTTACAAAAAGTCAAGGCTGAGGACAACAGTCTCCCACCTGCTCTTGCCTTCACACCCTCACTAGTGCTGGATACCTCCCAGGGTGTGCTGGGGAGCATTTGTCATTCCTGGCTCAGCACTCCTTGGGCTTGATGTTTGTGCTGCACGTTGCTTTGGGAGCCAGCAGGTGCTAGAGCATCTTACCTTCTTGATCCACACACTGCCATGAAGTAATTCAGATCCCTCCAACTGCACTTGAGCTTGCAGTAGCCCTAACTCAGCACTTTGTTTTCCAGGGAGGTGATTTAGGGATCAAGCACTTTGCTCTGTAGGTTTCTATTTGAATAAGCTGTTAAAACCTGGGATTTTGTCTCTGCAGAGAATTGATGCCACGTTGAATCAGTCTGAGGAGTTTTCTGTTGGAGGCTTAACCAATATTCTCCTTGTCTTTGCATTTTGTGCAATGTCTAATGCCACTGGCCTTCCCCTTTTATCCTTGATGCTGCTGCTTATAAATTCAGCCTGTCTGAATTCTCCCAGGACACCTAGTATTGCTGCATCTGACCAGCTCACACTGCTGGCCACAAACTGCTACCTACAACAGAAAGAATTTGTTTCTCAAGGTTTAATTAAAAGATGTCCCTCATCTTTTACTAATAACTAGTTGCTTTTATTTCCCAATGAAAATATTAATTTATGTATATGGAAACAAAATCCTTTCCTTTTAAAAACATATGAAAAGCGACTTTTTCAAGTGTTCCTTTTTCATTGATGGTATTCTCTAAACTGTAATTTCTTAATCAGCTTAAGCCTGAAATGGCAAATGGTATTTCAGCCCTGCCAGACAAAACATAATACCAGCTCCAGTGTTGTGATCTCCAGCTTGTAAACTGCTATCCCTCGGGATGAAAGGTGCCCATATAACAATAAGGCATTATTATGCCTCTTTTATTACTTTATACACGCATAATTTACTGAGTGCTAAACAGCCCCTGGTGGAATGCCTCTTTGATGTCATCTGTCTTGCCTAAGTGGTGGTTGCTGCCTTGCTTCTTTCCTACCCAGCTAGTTACAGTGCTGCCTATGGCAATTTCACTGGCTGGATTCCTTCCTCCAGTAAAACCTTAACTAGTTGAACTGTGTCTTCAAACAGGTCCCCATCTCCCTCAATAAATATCAAAAGAAAAATCCAGTTTAATATAAACAGAATAGCAAAATGGTGCTATTTATACGTTTCAATTTCCCTTCAGTTAAACCACTAATGGCACATGTAACTCTCATAATTAAAAGCTACATCTGATAGAACAAAGTCATCTGTGGAAGTAAAGAAAGGGGAAGATGAAAGCACCACCAATACAAAGGCAGAGTCCAGCTATGGGTCTGTACACGTCTCTTTCCCCTGTTCTGGGAATCAGCCAGAGCCTTGAAACCTCTTCTGACAAGTAGCTGCTCTGATGACAGATGCTCCCCGCAGCCTCCCCAGCCTGCAAACAGCTGCATTGTTCTTGCTGTCAGCTCCCCATTGAAAGGTGATTCCAGTAAGAAGCAATTGGCCTGATTTGTGAGCGTTAGTCAGCAAGTGCATGGATCACAGTTGCTACCAAGGAGAAGAAAAAGCAGGTCTGAGAGTGAAAAATCCACACTTCTAATCAAGAGCTTGTCAGGGTGTAAGTCTTGCTCTTTGGGGTGGGAGGGACGTCTTGCCAGTGCTGACTTCTAACTCCCTCACACTTCAGAGGAGGACTCAGTTTTGTCAGAGTGCTCTGGGTAAAGTGATCAGTGCTCAGGGTTCTCACCCAGACACCCTCCAGACTACGTGCTGTGGCAAGGCCTGGTGGCTCCAGCAAAACTGTGATGTGGAGAGGGAACAAATCACTGCACAGGCTGACACTTGAGCCAGGGTAGGACTGCAGCTGAGTTGGGGTGATGGGTGAGGAGGGGAGGCAGAAACAACACTCCTGTGGTGCTGGCTCTAGAGTCAAAGTGGTCTCTGTCTTGCTTTTTACAGAACACTGGAGTTCTCATAGTGCAGAAGTGTAGAGCAGTTCCTAGCCACAGAACTGGAGCATGTGATTAACACCAGGCATGCAGATTGGAGCTGAAATTGCACCTGATTTTTCTTTTTTTTTGCAAGGTATTTTTTTCCCCAGCCCTTTCTCTCTCCCCCAGCACAGCTAGAAGTGGTCCATTAGTGTGAATGATGCGTGTCACTGCATGCTGATCTAGGACAGAGCTCAGGATGCTTTTTCAGAGCAAGTGCCTGGAAGCATTATTATGCACCAGCCAAGATTCTCAGTGGTGATTTAAAATGGATTTTGATTTTAAAGGTGTATCTTAAAAACACCTGGTTTTCTAAAAATGTGAAAGCTCCTCAGTTCTCACTATCTGCAGCTCAGAAGCTCTCAAATGGGGTGTGTAAAAATAGAACCATCCCCTAGTATTAGTCTCCTCTGGAAAGATTGTTAACACAGCCTGGTTCCCTGCTGGTCTGCAGTTGGTGCTCCTTGTGTGAAGTGCCCGAGTGTAAATGACTGCTGGCCCCCATTTCCAGCAGCTTGTGTTCACATTTCTCTTTGCCTGTGAACTGCAGTCACAACCTGTACCGTGTCAGCTTTTGGTGGAGAACTGCTCATCTCTTGTAGGTCTTGGGCTGCTTTGCACATTAATCCGAGCTCAGTTCCATTCCTGGTGCCTGCATTCCCCACACCATCCACGTGTATCTGCCCCTGGGCAGTCCTGGTGTAAGCTCTCACGTATCCCTGCCCAGGTCTGCATTGCCATGGGCTTGGTCTGGACCAGTTCCCTTAGCCCAGCTCCACTGCAAAGCTTTAGGTGGCTCAGCAAATGTCTGTGGTGTCAGATACTCGAGCTGCTTGAGTTGCTCAATTCTTCTCTGGGCCTCACAACTCTGGCTTTCATGGCAGAGTTCTTGGCAGACCAGAGCAGCAGTTAATGCTTCAGCTGCTCCATGACACAACAAGATGGAAATACTGGACGTGCTTCTGCCTCAGCATTCAGTCATTAAACCCATCTCTCGAAAGCTTCTCGTGGCTACTGGGTGTTATGGGGGAAAGGAAACTTAGCTGAGATAAAAGCCTGAGCAAAGTCACAAACTACTGGGGTTATTTCAGCGTTTGCCCCTTCTCCTCTTTATTAATGGAATTCAACAAGTTCAGCCTGAGCAACTGTGTCTGACCCCGTGGCTAGAGAAACATCTGTGCCTGTGCTGTGTCATTTGCAAAAGGGAAGGGCTCTAATCTCTTGAGCACTCTGCTCTGTGCTGACATTTCCAGGACATCCACACTCCAGCAGGCAGCAGGAGCCTTGGCTAGGGGCTGAAAACAGCAGCAGCTTTGCTGTGTGCAAGGTGGGACGGGGCAGCAGCACTGGCACCCGGGCTGCTGCTCACATCCCAGGGGGGCAGGCAGCAAATCATCCAGCTTAGTCAGGGAAAGCTGGTACCTTCTCCTCTGGAAATCCTGCTCAGCTCAGTAGAGACAGTGCTAATTAAAACAGGTTTAAATTAGAGCAGAACTAAAGCTAATGCTTGAAAAAACGGGCTGAACTGAAGTGCTTCCAGTGGAACAGTCAGGAGAAGGCTGCGTGGGTCCCACTGTGTTATGGTAGGAAACGAGCTGCCCTGTCCCTTGGTGCAGCCTCCAGCCTGCTGAACGTGTCTGTACCCAGCAGTGGGGGCAGCTGGGGGAGCCCTGGCTGTGCTGTGCCATGGTGTGTCCTAGCTGGGGGGGGGCAGTCTGTTGGGGGAGCCCTGGGCCCTGGCTGTGCTGTGCCATGGTGTGTCCTAGCTGGAGAGCCTTGTCCTTAAGCTGATGTGACAATGCACCTCCTGGCTGCTCTGCAGGCTCAGCTGGTACCAGCTCAGGTCCCCTCTACCCTTCTCTTTGATGCAAAAATCATTGAAGTCGTGTTTCAAAGGTGCTTTTCAGCACAGTAAGCCTCTTAGTGCTGGTTTCCTAACAAACAACAGCTGAATTTCTTCCGTTTGTTTGTTTTAGGTAGGATATTTTTTAAACACTCCCAGCAAGCTGTTGTTGTTCATCTGTATGTTGGTAAATAATCGCTGCCTTCACCCTGGGAGAGGAGGTATTTGAGCAAACAGTGAAGTGCCTGGGGAGCAGGCACACGGCTCCAGAGCAGACACAGGGCATCTGTCCAAACGGCTGCTTGTTTCCCAAAGCCTGCTGCTTTTCACCTGGGGCTGGGGGCAGAAACATCAGTCAGTGCCTCTGGGAACCTGCTCTGGAGCCCTTGCTCCTGTAACTGGGATTTTGAGGTTTGAACCCTCCAGGTCTCTGCCTGACACAGGGAAGCAGGACCTATGAGAAGTGGGTACAGGGCAGAATTTCTCCTCTGCTCTTCCTCCTCTCCCTCACCCCAGCAGCCTGCTGATGCCCAGCACAGCCTGCTGTCCTCTCATTCTGTTCCGTGGCACTTTTCTGCTGGTTTGTAGAGAGCATCCAACTGATTTATTGCTCCCACCGTCTCTGAGTTTGTAATAAAGTTTTCAGCAGCTCTGTGGAGCCCTCTCCCCACCCCCACACACGCACACATCCCCGCGCTTGCTTTGTTCTTCTCACACATAATGTCAACTCATAAACCTTTCATCAAGTCAACCAGGTGGAAAAAACCCATTACTGAAAGAAGTGTTCATTCAGGTTCGGGGGGGAGGAGAGGGAGAGGCGGAGGAGAAAGTTCCCCAATGAAAAAAAAAAGAAAAAGCAGGGAAAAAAAACTGAGTGTGTGCTCTTAGCTGAGCAGGCAGCTCTGCTGCCACCCAGGTGCCAGGCCCTGGAGGAGCCTGGCAGATCTGTCAGCCTGGTGACAGGAGATGGAAAGGGCCCTGTACATGAAAGAGGCAGCGATTTGGGCCTAATACCCACTGATGAAAGGGAGCTTCAACACAGACAGCCCTGCCAGCTCCAGCACAGCCACTTGTGCTTTGTGTGGCAGAAAGGGCCCCCCCATGGCAAACACCCACGCTGCTGGCGGAGACTTCCCTCCTCATTCCCTTCTCTCCTCATTCCCTTCTCATTCCCTTCCCTTCCCTCCTCATTCCCTCCTCATTGCCTCCTGATTCCCTTTCCTCCTCATTCCCTCCTGATTCCCTTCCCTCCTCATTCCCTCCTCATTCCCTCCTCATTCCTTTCCCTCCTCATTCCTTTCCCTCCTCATTCCCTTCCCTCCTGATTCCTTCCCTCCTTATTCCCTTCCCTTCTGATTCCCTCCAGATTCCCTTCTCTCCTCATTCCCTCCTGCTTCCCTTCCCTCCTGCTTCCCTCCCGCTTCCCCCGCCCCGCTCCGATGTGTTCAAGCCATATTGGCTGGAGCTCATGTGCTGAAAGATCTGCTGGCCACACAATGGAGGAGCTGACAGGGGTGTGTCAGCAGGAGCTGTGCTGTGTGGAGAAGGTGCTGAAACATGGGAGTGAGGAGGCTTGTGTGAGGCAGAGATCGGCCAGCAGCCCGGGATCTCCTTAGGGCAGCGCCCGGGCAGGAGGTCCCTGCTCTCAGGGTGACCCTGGCACCTTGCTGCAAGGGCACCCCAGAGCTGCAGCAAGGGAATGTCTCCCAGGCAGGGGCACAGCAGCACGACTTGGGGGAGCCAGGCAGAGTAAGTTGGGGCAAAGCACCTTTGCCCCTGTGCCTCGGGCAGGTGGCAGTGTCCTTGTGTCCCCCCGAGGCTCAGCGGCTGCTGAGGGAAGGCTCTGCTGCTTGCATAGTTCATTGATCCCTGTGGCCAGTACAACAACGAATTTTGGAAGTGGATGGAATTTCAGAAAGAGCTGTAGATGGAGTTCACTGAGGAAGGAATTATGTCTCAGGCACATGCTTCTGGGGTTGATGGATTTCTCTTTGGGAAAGTTCTGAACAAAATTTTGTATAAATCGAGTTTTTAAGGGATGTAGTCCAAAGTTACTGCTCTGGAGAAGGGCACTAGGGGATGGAGAAAGAATGGGAAGCAGCACAAGAGTACAGGCAGTGACATCTGTCACTAGTATTTTCTAAGTTAAAAATTCAGCATAATCTACTGCCACCCTGTCCGCTGTAGTGAGTTCCAACAGTAACAGAATTGTCATGATTTCTACATGAATTAATTCAAATCTCTTTTTGCATGATATGGCGTAAGAAAGGGGCCATCTGGTTTATGTTCTAGGTGTCAGAACCACTCATACCAGCACACTTTCATAGTGCAAGATGTAAGTTGACTGCACATATTAATGTCTCCTTACCCTCTGCCTCCCTGAGCCCTGATGCTGTTGTCCCATTATGGTGCTGCCATTTACTCTGTCAATAGCAATAACCAGACTAATGCAACGCTTGGCACGCACACAGTACCTCCAGTTACAACTGGGCTGAGTGTGACTTACCCCTACAAGCATTTGCACTGGATTCTTCAATCCTAGGGAGGTGAAATAGGGCTGTGCTGGGAGTTGGGAGTGGCCGAGTGCACAGTGGAACACTGACCAGCTTCCCCAGAATGAGTATCTGCCCAGGCTGGGTCCTGGACAGAGATTATTGGCTTCCCCCAGATACTGAATAATCATCAGCAGTGGAGCTGGGGAAAAGAATCAAGGGATGTGGAGACCTGCTCATTCCATTGCACAGTGAGCACTGGGTCAGGTCTCCCTGGGTAAACACTGCAGTGCACTAACCAGTGCACTCCTTGCCACTCCTCAGTAATTCAGGGGGAAAAAAGGGATCAGGAAAATGGGTCTGACTTTCTGGGCTGTACACAAGTGCACCAGATTTGGATGAAATATTACAGCAATGTCTTTATTTTGTTTGTTTGTATTAGAGCTTCGTGACAAACTGGTTTGCTGTGATTTTTCCAGCAGTTTAGTTGAATATGCAAAATCCAGGGGGAATTGGTTTGCTAAGACTAGTCACTAAAGCCACAGTTTGAGCTCCCTTTAATAGATGAAAGAGGCTCAGAAGAGTGGGAAGAAAGTCCCGAAGCAGAAAAGCTTCATCTACTGCAGATTAACTCTGTTTATATTGTAAAGGCTCTGGCTCAAGTGAGGGTTTTTATTTTTTACTTAGAAATACTGTTTTAGCATGAATTTATCTTGAAATGGACTTTGTGGTAAATAGAATTTAAGTATGAGCTTAAATTTAAGGTCTTATTTAAGTGCTTTTCTCCTTCACTTGCCAGCTAAGGATCAGGCCTGGGCTTTGAACATCTTTAGGGAGAAGAAACAGATTAATGAGATTGGAACATTTTAAATCACTTTTGTACTTCCTTGGGCTGCATGATCTTTATAATACCTTGTCTCTATAGCCTTTGTGAGGTGTATTGGCTGGGTGCTGATAGACAGGGAGGATGAAAATTAAGGCTTCTTGTAGATCCTTTCAGATTTGGGGAACATGCTCAATGGCCTGTGGGTATGTTCATTTTCATATGTCAATGTGCATTTAATCTCTTTGCTTTATGAAATCCAGCATTTGAGATCTTAACTCTCAACCTTATGGGCCTAATTTTCTTGCTGAAGTTTGCATCAGATATTTTACAATTAGGCCAGTAAAATGAGAAATGGAGTCATAGAAGCTGGTAAGAGGTGACCTGGGAGCAGACAGGCCCTCTTGCAGAACATTGACATTACAGCAGGCTCTGGCCTGGTACCTTGTGCCAACCCCTACCAGTGTGTCCACCCTCACCCCTGCAGCTCCAGGGGCCAAAGGCAAGCTGTGATTTGTACAGTTCCTTCTTCCTAAGTCAGAAAGAAGCTGTTTCTGCAGGAGTGCAGTCAGGGAACGAGTGGTCTGGTGAGCTCATATTCCCCCTGTGACACAGGGTGGTTTCCATTTACACCATGATGCAATGTAAAGTGACCCTGCAGAGAGCAGGAGAGTGTAATGGGGATTGCTGGCCTCAGGGGGTGAAGAGCCCTGTCAAAGGGAAGGGAGCAATTGCACCAGACTGGAGCCTCTTGCAGCTGAAGTTCTCCACTGGACAGAGTCAGTCTCCTCCTCAAAGGCTTCCTTTGGTGGAAAGCAGCAAGAAGCCCCAATCCCCCAAAATATCAAAAGCCCTGGGATGTTTCTGTCTAGAGTTTTTCATCCAGGCATGTTTCCCTGAGAGTTTAACTGCATGTTTGTCTCTTGCAGCCCCTGACAGTTCAGGCTCTGACAGCCACATGGGAAGAAGAGAGAAGTTTGGAGTGCTCTGAATTGTCCTGCTGGTCACTCCTCATCTGTGTCCACTGGTCCCCTGATGGGTCATCACTCAGTCTGGAGCAGAGAGGCAACAAGATGGAGAGCAAAGAGTGCATGTATGTAGATGGGATGGCAGGAGGGAAGGCAAAAGCACCAGCACAAAGCAAGTCTGGTTTATAACAATCACATGGTGGAGAGTGAAGTGTTTATTTAATGCAGGGTTGTCCAGAAGCACAGCCAGGGGACAGCCAGGCTAGCTCACAGAGCTTGCACCTTGGAAGCTGGTTTTGCATGAGGCTGGGACAAACAGGAGATGCAAACCCTTCTTACAGCTCAATGAAATCATGATTATAATTAAAAATAAATCACCATTGCTGTTAGTTTGGTGAAATTGCCACTTAAATTAAGAGCAGTTTGAGCTGACTGAATCTTTTTCTGCAGAAGGTTGCTTTGGGATTTCAAGTATTTGATCAGTTAAAGATGCTCCCAACTACTCCATTCATCTGCTTAAATGGGATGTGGGAGTCAGTTTTAACTTACTGGTCAAAAGGATAAGAAAAAGGGTATGGTGCAAAAAAGAAGCTGGGATTGCTTACTAGAAGGCAATTTGATTCCCTGTTTGTTATTGATGAAGGCATTTAAATACTCATTCACGAGGTGACCTTTAAACACAGGCTTTAGATTGTGTATATAAAGCAGGAGGAAAACAAGGAGCAGCACAACTCCACGAGCAGGCTACTGAGCTGCAGCACCTCAGTGACAGAAGCAAAGCAGCTGGTGTGAGAGGCAAGAACTGAGAGACACAGTCTGTGTCCCCACCCAGAACACAGCTGAAGTTGCACCTAGAGCCTGAGGCTGCTACCAGCATCTCAGTCTTCTCCAGTGTGAGGAATCATTTCCTTCAGGGGTTTTATTGCAGGTTTCAGACTGTGGAGAATCTCATCTCCCGAAGACAGGGATGGCAGTCATATTTCTTCATGTCTCTTTTCCTTTGGCACAGCTAGGCTCCTACCCAGAGTTACTTGAATTTGAAGTTCAAAACTAGGTCTTTTTCTTGTAAAAAGCCTATTCTGAATTTGCATTCTGCTGTGCAGTTGTGGTAGCAAAGGGGAAATGGGAGCTTGAACTGATGAATTCTGAGAGCCTGGCGTTTACGATGCTGCAGAAGGACTGTTTGTTGAGTACAAGGCCTGATCTGGAAATGCATTTAAGACATGCATGACTTAGAGCATATAAATAGTTGCACAGAAGTCAATGGGACATAAATTTATGAATTTGCCTAAGTGCTTTGCTGGATCTTTGCCTAAGGAACCACTTACCATGAGTTTCAATAACAGAATCATAGCCTTGTTAATGAGCAAGCCTCTGGACCAAGAGAGGCAGTGAAATGTGAAATCCAGCTCCATGCCCTATCTGTGCTGCTCAGCTTGATTTCATCTCTGCTGAACTCACTGCTGACATTCGTGTCCATTGCCTTTTCCAGTAGGGGATTTACAAGTTGAGTGCAGCAGGACAGTGCAGGATGGAGAGCAGCATCCACAGGGTCTGGGGGTTGCAGGAGAGATCAGATTGATCTCAGAGAGCATCTCCAGCTGCAGCAGGAGGGAGAGCTGAGCAGATGCTGTCAGGAGACATGGGGTGTACTGAGTCAATGTGCTAGCCTAAGGATGTCAAGAAAGCAAACTCTTGGAAGGTTTAATTTGTGGAGATTAGCATGTCAGATATATTTTGAGAAAATTTGGGGATTGTTTTCCAGAAGTAAACCCCAAAACTTTTCCAGGATTCCCAGATGCTTTGTAAGATAAAGGACCTTCAGTCCTTCCCATTCTCACAGCATTCTCTGCTGTGGTTCACACACAACTGTGTTAACACGAGTCTGGAATATCTCAGCACGTAATTATTTATCCTTCAATAAAACAAAGAAAACCATGTCTAAATCTGACTAATATCCCCTCCTCAGCCTGCCAAGTGGGGCCTTGTGTTTTCAGTATTGAAAACCAAGCCTGACTTGCTACATATTTTGTGTTGCCATGGTTTATGTCCAAATGCAGGGGTTTAATTCTGTCCGTCAGCGAGCTGTGGTTTCCATGTGACAGCAGCACATCCCTCCCTCTGCCTGCTGCTCTGGCAGGGTGCACACTTACAACCCAAGAGCTTATGTTCCTTTGGCTTTGGAGATCAAGGGGCAGATCTTTAGCAGGTAGAAATTGTCTTCACTGCAGCTATGAAAATTTACACCATCTCCCCCATCTGAGGCCCAGTCTTGGATGTCTGGATTTCAGTCTGCAGTTCCAGAAGGTAGATGCAGTAGGACTGACTATAAGACTCTCCTTTTCTCGTGTGCCTGGCTATTGTGGTGATTATTGTTGTGTTTCCTTCTGCAGCAGTTACTGGCCAGCCTGACGTGCCTCTGAAAGCCAGTGAAGAGAAACCCCTCCACATATTTCTCTGCTAAGTGCAGCCTGCCCTCCATCCCAGCCCATTTCAATTTAAACTATCACCATTTTAAAAAGCCAATGCACAATCTCTACCATACTGAGGCTGGGAGTAGAAAAATGACCAGTTCCTTCTGGGGTTTCAAAGGAGCCTGAGGGAATTACACACACATCTTGCTTTGAAACTTAAACTGTGGGTCTTGAAAGAACAGGTTTATTCCACAACTTCACACCCTGAAGGGACAGCTCATTGCCTGGGATTGCTGTGATGTCATCCCATCAGGGAACTGTTCCAGATTGTCAGTGCACAGTCCTGGGCCTTCTTGTGACCTCCATCTCTAGCAGAACACCAGTGCTGTGATCCTGGTTTGCAAATGCTGACGAGTAACAGCAGTTCCCTGTCTGTCCATCCATAGTGCTCAGGCAATGAGTTGGAAACACGTTGTTACCTCTAAGTGTTGTAATGTGGTCGAGCTGAAATATCCCTGTGGATGAGGAGATAAACTATCCTAGAAAGGAAAAAAGAGTCCAAGAGGATGACAGTAACAATCCAGCTGGGCCTGCAAGTCAACACCATTGCTGGGTTTAGCCAAGAACTCTGGCAGTTTTTGATGTGTTTGGCATTTTGCCCTGGAGTTGTATTCTCAAGTGTGGTTATTGTGAAGGTTTACTAGGTGTGGTAGGGTGACTGCTGCTGATGCCAATTGTCTAGGAGAGGGGAAGTGAAACCTGCTGACTCTTGGGAATTAAACAAATTTGTATTAATGAGAAGCAAATGCTGCATGTTGGCTGGTGGGTTCCAAAGCAGATGTTTGTCAAAATAGCCAAGAGATAGGTCATCTGCAAGCGAAGTTACAAATATAGGAATGATGTTTCTTGTTATTTAGAGATTCTTCAGGTCAAAGCCAGGTGTTGTTCAGTGTTGGGGGCAGGAGTGAAACACCTGTGTGGTGCTGTAGGGAGCCCTGTGTGTCTGCCCCATAAACCCAAAGCCCTGTGCAGTCAGCAGCCTGTGCCTGGCTATACAGAGGCTGCTGAGCAGGTACAGGAAGGGCAGGCTGCAGAGTAGCCTGAGTCTCGATCTTGTCCCCAGCAGGTGCACGTGTGAGTGGGGCTGAACCTCTCTGATCTCCAGCCCTGCCTGCAGCCAGCAGAGCCCAGCAGCTCCCTGTGCTCCAGCATGAAGCAGGAGATGGTCCTCCAGCCCTGAGCCACACTTCCTGAGGAAAACCACCATTTCCAGGTAAGATTCCTGCTTTGCATTTACATTGACGCTGAAATTCGGGTTGTCTGAGTCATATCATATCCGTGAATAACTGAACTAGGGCCTCCAGACCAGGTCAGTGTTTGCTGTTTGCTCTGAGCTGCAGGTTCTGAGAGGCTCCTCCTGTCATCAGGGCTGCAGAAACATAACTGTGTAGAGCCAAGGTCACACAACCACCAGTTTTCAGAGAGGTGGACCTGTTTGCTCTTGAAGGGAATGTGGCTGGTGTGTTTGCCCTGGTGTCACGATGTACAGCATCCCCACACAGACATGCTTTGACCATGTGCTGCTATTTATATCACTGTGGTATATGCTGGATAAATACCTCTGGGTTCAGTCACCAGCACATAAATCAGCACAGTTACACAAAGATACAGATTTGTGCTCCTTGCAGTTCTGCCTTTATAATCAGGGCAGTACGAGGCAGCTCCCCAGCCTGGCACGTCACCTGCACCTCCCACCCTGTTCTGCTGCCAGGAGATGGCACTGATGGAAAGGTGGGCACCTAGATCTTCATAGCAGGGC
The DNA here is from genome assembly GCA_013401355.1 of Ceyx cyanopectus. Lineage (NCBI taxonomy): Eukaryota > Metazoa > Chordata > Aves > Coraciiformes > Alcedinidae > Ceyx > Ceyx cyanopectus. The sequence goes on along the minus strand of VYZU01039671.1, from coordinate 3,777 downwards.
TTCAGCATCCAACAGTCCACTAGTCTGCCTGTGGATAAACAGAAAGAGACATAAAACTAGACTAAGAGTCAAACAACACTTGCCAGATGAAGTGAGATGCAGTTTTTTTCCCCAAACTCTAGACAAGTAAAGCTGCTTTAGATTTAAAGAGTATCATCCTTTTTTTTTGTGTGCTTAAATTTGGCTACAAATAGTGTAGTAAGTAAACATTTTTTAAAAGCAATCAGTTAAAAATATGGATGTCTTGTTCCTCTTGGGATGTATCCACGTGACAGTCTTCATGTGTGTGTGGATGTTTAGATGTGTTTTGTATCGTAGAGATGTCAATGCCAGAACAAAAAGCCTCTGTTTCAGAAATAATTTCAGTAAATACACATGTGCATGTAGAGACACCCTGTTACACACACGTTTAGTCACATATATATGTGCATATATAATGATGTTTGTGTACACAAACACACACATTCCATACAGAAAATTAGGTATATGCCTGTCTCACCAGAAAATGGTGTGTTCTCCAAGCACCATCAAACCTCTTGGTGTCAACAGACAGACCTCTCCAGCCCAGGAAACACTAATACAGATACACAGTGTAAAATTGAAGTCTCTGTACCTGTGAGGGCAATACTGATTTATGCATCATTTCTACACCTCTTCAGCAACTGCCTCCCACTGTAACCTCTGTCCCTCTCAGGCAGCACTCCATAGCCAGAATCCTGTGATCTTTGCCCTCTTTTCCCTCAAATTAAATTTCATCTTTTTTGTCAGATCTCTGGTGAGTGACAAGCCAGTGCCAGAACTGTCTTTTAATACACAAAAGCATAAATAATGCCATCCATCAGAGCTGTCACTCAGGGAGATAGATTGCTACTTGTCCAGACACTGGAGTGACACAGAAGTGGAAGTTAGAAACTGTCTCTTTTCTTTGCTTGCTTTCTTTTTCTTCTTCTCTCTCCCCTGTTTTTTTATTTGCTGGACTGCTTGATTCTGATTAATGGTGCTGTCAGGGAGGGATTCCACTTGCCCGGATAATGAGTCAGGAATGTATTCCCTGTCACAAACACAGCAGATGTCAGGGGCAGAAGGGCCCGGGAATGCCAGAAACAATATACAGTTTCTTCCTAGTCCCCTGACAGGCCAATATGCTACACAAGGTCTAATTTATGTAGACAAAATGCAGGCAAGGGGCTGTAGCAGCAGAGAAACTGTGCAGGGAAGTCTGCACTACAATGCAGCAGGGGAGAGAGCTGAAGGGAGGTAATGAAGGCTAGCAGTGGGACTCAATAGCACTGCATCAAATGGCCTTAACAAGAATGGCCCAGGACCACTTTGACTCCATTAAAGTGCACTTTACATCATTATAGAGAGAAATCAAACAGGGCAGAGGGCTTCTGTTTCTTTTAATGGCTCGATTAGGTTATTCACTCATCGGGTTTGCAGCTGTCATAGGAGTGCAGCCACTGCCAGCAGAGGAACAAGAGCACTCGTGGCAGCCTGGGGCCCACGGCCCCTCTGCTCCTGCACACTCCCCACGTGTGCTCAAGGACTAAGGCAAAGGCAGATTTAGAGGGGATTTGCCAGTCCTAGGGAAAGAATTTCAAAGTGATTTGTCTGGAGATGCCTTCGCTTTTGGGCTTGGCCACCTGGAAGCCCTGGAAAGCAGCCAGGGCTTTGCTGAGAGCTCAGCACCTGCCTTTGGCTAGCTGGGGCCCTGGCTTGGCGTGCCAAGAGGAGCCCACGTTCCCTTCAGACAGTGCTGACCTTCCCTAGGCTGGGGAGAAACCCATGGCTTCTCAGCTACAGAAGGCTGATTGCATAAAACCAACTCACAGACTGGGGAAATAAATTAGCATTTTGAAGTGCATGCAACTGCACTGCTCTGTTGCACTTTCTGTTCAGCACTCTGGGGCAATTTGGTTTGCCAGTGCTTGTTCAGCACTTGGAGTAATGAGGTCCTGGTCCAGGAGGACTGACTCTCAGGGCTGTGTGATGGGGTGTTTCAGTCCCACAGTGCTCCCTGAAGGTGTTGCTGGGCCTCCTGCACTTACCACCATGAAAATGCTCATTACAACAGAAGCATGGCTTAGGGAAAGAAAAGCCTTTGCCTAAAGTCCTCTGATACCTGCCAAAGTTTTTGTGTTGACATCAAGAGTCTTGCAGCAAACTCCTAAGCACTTGTGAAACTCCCCTTTTTTGAAGATGTCATGTTATCTGCCTGGCATCTGCTTAATGGAATTGTGTTAGACTGCAAGATTTTGAGTGAGAAGAAGACTTTGAAGCTGGTTGTGCCTTTTTTAAGACCATGGCTAGCAGCAAGTTTCAGAACCCTGTGTGGATTGCCAGCCCTTTGGGATAACAGCCTTTCATTCTTCCATGGTGAGCTGGTGGCACAGTTCAGCTCTGGTCTCTGGAAGCATTTCTTCCCCTTCTAAAAGTAATATACTAATAGCTATGAGATAGCCAGTCACTTAAAAGGATCAATTTCTCTGCTGGGTAAGTGTAGTCATCACCCTAAATCTGGTTTTACTAGGATTGGTCTTTTCAGTCTCAGAAAGCACACCTTAAGGTAGATCATACAGCCTCATCATTGAGCATTTAGTCATGGCTCTAATACAGCATCTGAACTCTGTCTTTCACCAGGGTAAAAATAATGAATTAAAAAAAAACCCACATAAGGCATTTTGAGGCATTCAAAGCACTTTCTGCTGGTTTCAGCACACTTTAAGTCAAGTCACTTATGTTGTGGTCCAGCAGCTGTCAGTGAAATCTTCCACAAGAGCCTGCTCCAGCTTTTATCTCCCTGCCTCTTTAACTCAATCTGAACCCTGACCCATGAAAGGTCCCAGTAACTCCTTCCTGAGGAGCAGAAGCTCAGCTCTGACATGATTTTGGCCCTGAATGGTGAAGGATGTTGAGGTCATAGGATCTGCTGGGGTAGGAGGAGAGCACACATATCCAGAGGTAAAAATCAAGAATGACAGAGAGATGAAAATAAAGATAAGGTTCTGCTATCCAGAGTCACCAGAGCAGGCAGGAGCTGCTTTGAAGAGGAGAGTGCAGTCAGGATGCTGGGGTTGGCAGATTTCATGCTCAAATTGGAACAGGATTAAATTGTTGGTCCTGAGTTTTCCCTTGACCCTACCATAAAATCCTGTGCAGTATCACAAAGCCACGTGTATGCAGCACATATTTCCTATGTATTACATCCAGGCAGCTTGTCTGAAAGGGACACTGTTGTAGAGAAGTCTATTTACACTGGTCAAGGAGCTGTGCTAAAAGGATCAGGTTTGCCAGTCCCCTGCTCTGAAAGCATGATTACATTTTTAAGTCACATTGGTGTAAATCCAGCCACTGGGCCATATTTGATTTCATTTATAGCAGCAGCAGCAGCAGTCCAGAGCAACTCTACTGCAAACACCAGCCTGTTTGTTCAGCACAGATTAGTGTGACTATCAGCCTCTGTGAATTAGGTGTCTCCAGAGCTGTCCCAGGGCAGCCACTGCAGCTTTAGCAGGGTGTGAAGTACAGACTCTATTGAGCAGTGACTTAAAACTGCTCTGAGTGATGTCCAAGTGAAGTCTTGTTCTGGTTTTGTGAGGCTCAGGAGCAGGAACAAAGTTATCTCTGAACGTGCTCTTGAAGATGCTCAGAGCCCTGGTCCTCCTGAGCCATGGTACAGACCACTTCTCTGCCACAGATGCCTGAGCTCTGAACTATAAAAGCAACTTGACTAAAAAGAAAGGTTCTTCCCAGGTCTCCTGGCTTAACACAGCCTTG
>VYZU01039670.1:0-16457 GCA_013401355.1 Ceyx cyanopectus | reverse complement strand
AATAATTAAAAAAAATATTATAAAGTTTATGTACAGCCTCCAGTCAGTAGATTTTGTGTTTCCCACTGGTTTTTCAGTAGTTATTGAAGCGAAGCAGTAGTTGGAGAGAAGGCAATTAAAGACCAGGGAAGGAAAACTGCACACAGGTGTCTGAGTGAGGACAGTGCTCACATCGAGACTTGCATCAGAGAATTGCTTCCAGGTAGGTCTATGACTGTGAGCCTGTGACTCCTTCAGCTCCTGCTGGACCTGAACCTTAGCCTGCAATTTCTGACTCTTGCAGCACTCTTTGTTCCTTTTCTAAGCAATTCTGTGGCTTCCACTGAAACCAGTGGGTAAACAGCCTTTCCTGAGCTTATTTCCTGACCACAGCAATTTCCTCTGTGCTTCTGTTTGTTAGACTCTTTATAGAGACTGCATTTCCCGCCCTGCCTCCCCCCTCCCCCCATGCTAACTTAAGTAGGCAAAATCCCAAAGTATCATCTGTACTCAATTTTCTTCAGCCATTTAACTCTTTCTATCCCTGATATTGCTTTTCCACAGCTTTCTTAGCTTCTCAGTCCAAATCTGTTATAGCAGTGCCTGGGCTTAGGACAACATACACATTTGTGATGGGATTTAAAAGCAACATGGAGTATCTTGTAGTTCATAGAATCATAGAAATGTCTGGGTTGAAAGACACCTCTAGAGGTCATCTAGTCCAACCCCAGTTCACTGGGTCCGACACCATATCAAGACATGATACTAAAATAAGTACATTTGATAAGTGGTGTCTGTTTTCCTGAAAACAGATAAAACATCTTCCAGAAATATCTTTGAAAGTCCTAGTTAATGCTTTGTTCATCATTTCTCACTAACACATGGCAAAATGCTACCCCTACAAGTAAGAAGTTGCTTCAGTCATTGTTATGAATAACACACATTATTCACAGTGTGTTATAATATAAAAGCCAGTCCCTGCATTCAAAGAGGTACTCTGGTCCTTGCAAGACTCAAGTCCCTCTGATGCAATAAGTCTGCTCAGAACAGGAAGAGGAGAGACAGTGATAGCAGGAACAGACAGGCAGCTCCAGAAACTGGTTTGGTCTTTTCAGCTGATACATTACACTAAATCACCAGTCCTGTTGATTGAATCGGCACCTGCAATTCTCATCTCAAAATAAACCAAACATTCCATCACATCTCAGTGAGACCCAGCTGGGTCTACTAGCTCCTGTCTCCAAAACTTTGTGCTTGCTGAGAAAAGCATTTGAACAGATGGTATTAGTGAGGACCATTGAATCATTCTTATCAGCAGCATGCAAAGAAGCATTAGTGTTCTGTCTCATTCAGCTTTCAGTGTGGTGATTTCAGATGACAAACTGCTCGTTTGATTCTGAAGCTCAACACGTGGTTGTGTTGAGCTGTTGCCTTCAGGACACTGCAGGAAGTAGAAAGCTTCATCTGTCTGCAGTGAAATGGAAAACCATGTGAAATAGATGCTTATCCAAGGATGGTGTATCTTGTAATGAGCTATACTTTAACTTAGTTTAACATACCTAAGTAGCTGTGGAAGTAACTCGTGACATGTTTTGGTTTTTTTTTCTAAAACTCACTGGTTTTTCTAATTCACCCAGTAGCATTCCTTCTTTGGAAATAGTGGCAGGAGCACTCAGAGGAAGAAGGAATTACCTGAGCTCCAGACTCTAGCTGCTCTCATGGGTATACATGAAAGGACACAAAACCAATTTTTTGTCAAGAAATGTAAGGTACCGCATCGGGATGACACTGGCTAGGCTCATAGGATCGAGGATCCCAAGCTTTTGCTTTCTTCTTAACCCATTTTGTTTGTTCCCTCCAGTGAAAAATCATTAATAGAAAGGACCCCTCTGGCCTTAATAAACTCTGCCTACAGCATAATGATATCAAGTAGCATTCTTACTACAATTTTAAGGTGGTTACTTGAGGATAGCCAGAATAGAAGATTGCTAGTCCCAGCTTATGTATTATATTATTTTACCAGTTTATTTGATCGTATTCAAACTTTCAAATCTAATCTCAAAATAACTATATTATATTCACAAGGTCCNCAGTGCTCACATCGAGACTTGCATCAGAGAATTGCTTCCAGGTAGGTCTATGACTGTGAGCCTGTGACTCCTTCAGCTCCTGCTGGACCTGAACCTTAGCCTGCAATTTCTGACTCTTGCAGCACTCTTTGTTCCTTTTCTAAGCAATTCTGTGGCTTCCACTGAAACCAGTGGGTAAACAGCCTTTCCTGAGCTTATTTCCTGACCACAGCAATTTCCTCTGTGCTTCTGTTTGTTAGACTCTTTATAGAGACTGCATTTCCCGCCCTGCCTCCCCCCTCCCCCCATGCTAACTTAAGTAGGCAAAATCCCAAAGTATCATCTGTACTCAATTTTCTTCAGCCATTTAACTCTTTCTATCCCTGATATTGCTTTTCCACAGCTTTCTTAGCTTCTCAGTCCAAATCTGTTATAGCAGTGCCTGGGCTTAGGACAACATACACATTTGTGATGGGATTTAAAAGCAACATGGAGTATCTTGTAGTTCATAGAATCATAGAAATGTCTGGGTTGAAAGACACCTCTAGAGGTCATCTAGTCCAACCCCAGTTCACTGGGTCCGACACCATATCAAGACATGATACTAAAATAAGTACATTTGATAAGTGGTGTCTGTTTTCCTGAAAACAGATAAAACATCTTCCAGAAATATCTTTGAAAGTCCTAGTTAATGCTTTGTTCATCATTTCTCACTAACACATGGCAAAATGCTACCCCTACAAGTAAGAAGTTGCTTCAGTCATTGTTATGAATAACACACATTATTCACAGTGTGTTATAATATAAAAGCCAGTCCCTGCATTCAAAGAGGTACTCTGGTCCTTGCAAGACTCAAGTCCCTCTGATGCAATAAGTCTGCTCAGAACAGGAAGAGGAGAGACAGTGATAGCAGGAACAGACAGGCAGCTCCAGAAACTGGTTTGGTCTTTTCAGCTGATACATTACACTAAATCACCAGTCCTGTTGATTGAATCGGCACCTGCAATTCTCATCTCAAAATAAACCAAACATTCCATCACATCTCAGTGAGACCCAGCTGGGTCTACTAGCTCCTGTCTCCAAAACTTTGTGCTTGCTGAGAAAAGCATTTGAACAGATGGTATTAGTGAGGACCATTGAATCATTCTTATCAGCAGCATGCAAAGAAGCATTAGTGTTCTGTCTCATTCAGCTTTCAGTGTGGTGATTTCAGATGACAAACTGCTCGTTTGATTCTGAAGCTCAACACGTGGTTGTGTTGAGCTGTTGCCTTCAGGACACTGCAGGAAGTAGAAAGCTTCATCTGTCTGCAGTGAAATGGAAAACCATGTGAAATAGATGCTTATCCAAGGATGGTGTATCTTGTAATGAGCTATACTTTAACTTAGTTTAACATACCTAAGTAGCTGTGGAAGTAACTCATGACATGTTTTGTTTTTTTTTTCTAAAACTCACTGGTTTTTCTAATTCACCCAGTAGCATTCCTTCTTTGGAAATAGTGGCAGGAGCACTCAGAGGAAGAAGGAATTACCTGAGCTCCAGACTCTAGCTGCTCTCATGGGTATACATGAAAGGACACAAAACCAATTTTTTGTCAAGAAATGTAAGGTACCGCATCGGGATGACACTGGCTAGGCTCATAGGATCGAGGATCCCAAGCTTTTGCTTTCTTCTTAACCCATTTTGTTTGTTCCCTCCAGTGAAAAATCATTAATAGAAAGGACCCCTCTGGCCTTAATAAACTCTGCCTACAGCATAATGATATCAAGTAGCATTCTTACTACAATTTTAAGGTGGTTACTTGAGGATAGCCAGAATAGAAGATTGCTAGTCCCAGCTTATGTATTATATTATTTTACCAGTTTATTTGATCGTATTCAAACTTTCAAATCTAATCTCAAAATAACTATATTATATTCACAAGGTCCCAGCAGAGGCATCCTGCTGTCTTGGTGATGTGATAAATAACAGCAAAAGCTACTTTTGCTCAAAAATATATTTCCTTGTTGTGGAAGATAAAAGAATACTTCTCCTTGAGGCTTGAAGGAAAGGAAGTTATCAGCTATCAAGGCAGAAGAAAGTAAATCACAAAAGACTTCTTAGGGCAAGAAAAGATAGAGGAGATGGAGATGAATATTGTTTGTTGTTTTGTTGGTTTTTTTTTTTCTAAAGGGAGGATCAAAAATAGCTTAAGAAATACACAGTTGTGGAAGCTTTCACAGAATATGTCAGAGATAAAAACAACTCAAAATCAACAAAAGACTAAAAAGATCCTTTCCTGAGGCTAAAGCAGTTTGCTTTATCTGAGCTAGCAATGTATTATTTCAAGCATGGCTAGAAAGAGGCTAATGGTGTTTAGTTTGTAGCTGTCTGGAAGATGGAGGAATGTGCCCTTCTGTGAATAATGAATGCATGTAGGTGAACAGAGAGCTGGAGCTCCATAAGCAGGGAAGAGGAGTTTTGTGAATAATATATCTAGCCTATGGGGTCAGATCACCCATGTCAGAGCCTTAGTGCAGTATTTGTCCTATTTATCTCTAATTCCCCATTATAACATTTGTTTTATTCCTTCTTTTTGTAAAGAAGGACCTTCTAGGACCTTTGGATTTCTTCTCTCACCCTGTTCACCTCTCACAGGAAAGACGTAGTAGTAGAAGCCCAGTAATAGCACATATGTAGCATACAACAGCATTTATAGACTGGCTGGTTTCAGAAGGTTGCTGATCTGTGTTTTGGGATACAGAAGAAAATGTCATGGCTTCTAGGAGAAGCAAGTCTCTGGTAATTGTTCCTTGGTACATAGGCAGTTCCTGTTTCTTATGGCTCTTAGAAATGCTCCTGTACTCTGACAGTCAAATCTATAAAGGCCAAAGCTATAAAATGAAATATTGTGAATGAAACCATCACAGGGATTTATTTTATCCCTGATACTCAAGAATTATATTTGGCATTTTTGCCTGTTCAGTCTGTCAAGTCAAGTGCAATTAATTTTCTTAACATTCAGTGTGTTTGCACTTCCAGGAAGGGCCATGTTTTCAGCCTTTGTGGCAGGTTGTACTCTAAAGGATTTAACATATGATCGATTTGTAAATGCAAGTCTTCTTAACGTAAGTCTTTCTCCAGTACTGCTTTCTTCCAGGAGAGTCTTCATCAACAGCTGTTCTAAACATCTCTCAGCGGAACCTGTGGTTGGATAATACATTTAAGGTGTACGTTTGCTTTTCTCTCTTACTGCTGTTCTATCTTAAAGCTTACAATCTGAGTTAGAAAACTCAGAAATAGGCCTTTTATGTTTGCTTATTTATACCAATGTCTGCCATGGGTGTTTCATTCTGAACTCTAGAAAAAGGCTCTAGAAAACCTCTAGGTAAAACAAAGTGTAGCTGACTTCTTAATTTAAGATAAGAGAATTTAAAGCACTTTACAGAACTGTATCTGGAATAGTACGTATCACTGTACAAAGTACTGGACACCCAAGACACACTGTAGAAGGGATTCTGTGAGCAAAAACATTTATCTTCTTTGATTTATTATGTTTAAGAAAACAGTATTTAACACGTCCTTGGTAAATAAAAAGGATTACTGCTGCAAATGCTTTACTATCACCCGTGTCTTGCTGTAAGAAATTTCTAAACCTAAAAAGATTTTAGGCTAACCATTTGGGTCAAAAATATCTGACAGTGCATCTAAGTATCACATAATTAAGTGGTTGGAAATGACTTAATTTATCCTCCATTATAAACCCTGCTTCTGCAGCATCCCTTGCTATAGTACTCCCAAAGCCAGCTGCTATCTACAGCTGAATAGTAGCAGCCCTATTAAGCCTCTTAAATACTTGCATTCTAATTCCTCAATTGGGTGGCCAGAACCTTACTCTGTGCAATTGCTTCTATAATTAAGATTCTATCAGTGTTTCTATTATGAACCTTTGTTCTCAGACCTATATGATTTAAAGAGGCTTATTTTCTTTAACAGTGAAACAAAACTATTGTCTGTAATTTCATGTGCATTATGCTATTTCCTGGTTAATAATCAACCAAATCTTTGAAACGTTCTGACATTTGTCATTAACTCTGTGCCCTCTCTTAACCATTTACCAATCCATCTTTTACTGTGAATGCATGTATTTAAAGGTTGTTCTCCACTATTAGGCCTGCTCTTAGTCACCCACCTCTGTAAAAATGCTTAATACTATTCTTCAGGCCAAATATCGGGCTCTGATAGCTATGTGTAATGGGACAACAAGCCAAAGGAAGGGTTGCAAGTTTAAAGGTAACTTCTGGAGGTAGAGGACATTTGTTTCACTTAGTCCATACCAATATTCAGGCACACATTTTCAAAGCTTTGTAGGAGCAGAAGATGTCCGTTTTGGAGTTTCAGCTACAGTCCTAGAGTCTTAGGTGAAACCACTGTGGCCATAGGAAACAAGTAAATATTGTGTGAAAAGCCATTTTGTCAGAAACCTATGGCTAAAATAACTTTAACTGTCAAACCAGTACACCTTACAGATTTGTGTAATAAAAACCGACTTAACAGTGTCTAACTTGGAGCTACCGGCTCTCCGGGAGCTTTGGGAAGAGAGACAGAGTTAACCAGTATTATAAACATGTCAATCACTCCTGCAAGATAAAGTAATGAAAACTTTACTTCATTTCCTGTGTTCTGTTAATAGCACCTTCAAAAATTAGTTTTGTTGAGTTTCTTGTTTCTGAAGCAAAAACCTCGATTCTGGTTCTCAATGCACTTGGGGAAGAAGGCTGTAGATTACCTTCACAATCTCTCTCCCTCGCATCTGTTGATGGCACCTGCAGTCCTCAGTGCAAATTACAGCAGCCAGAGGAACTGTTCCTGATAACAACCAGAGCATGGTAACAATGACTACATCTCTAATACGTACCCATGCTAGGAGCTTTGGGGTAAAAGCAGAGAGCAATTCTGCCAGCTATCTGCCACCCAAAGCATTCCCCTTACAGAGATGCAGGGTGCTAGGTCTGATCCTGCTGACGTTGTGGCCCTTGCTGCCTAATGATATCAGGAAGCTGCTGCTGCATGCCACAATATTATCAAGTTAGTTTTCAACTGAAGCCTTATTAGCTTCACCTCTTTCTCTGCTGGATATAAGTAATTCCTACTTCTCTCACTGAAACTGCTAGACCTCCCTCATGCAGTAGTATAAATCAGTGATAACACAATGAAAAAGGATGGATTTTTATAGTGGTAAAAATTCCCAAGCAGTCAAGACTAAGCATTCTGAGTTCAGTGTGGTCTTTTTGTGCTTTGTGGGGCACAAGGGGAGAAACAGCCCTGCAGCATTCTCACTGGGAAAACTATGCCTGAGAGCAACCTGTCTAGCTTGTGTCTTCCTCCTGCGCATTTCAGTTCTTTTTCAGCTTCACAGCAACTAACGGCCATAAAACCAGCTTTACAAAAGCACCACATTACTTCTGTATTTAATTAACTTTTAGAGCATCAGACCATATTATTTAATCACAGCCAGACGACTTTTTGGGGGTTATTTGATCTGAGGCTTACTAGTGCTTGGCTTCCATTCAAAGTGCTTCACTGTTAACTTCTCTTTACATTGCAGACATGGTCTGCTTTTCTCACAGTTGTTCTCAGCAGCAGGTAAAAACAGGTTCAGTCTCATAACTCTTCTATTTGTACACATGCTGATCATCACCACCTTGCTTTTTTTATTAGACAGCCTCAGTTCCAAAACACCTACTGCTTTTAAAGTGAGACTGTGAGGAGTGTGAGTACTCCTGCAGCCTAATGGATGGTTGTAAGGCTTCTAGGTGTCACCAGGATTTTATCAGCCATTTGTGCAGGCCATTTTCTTTGTAGAGCTGAAAGATCTGTGTTCTCTGCCTTCTACTAATGTGAAGTTCTAAGGACTGAAGGTGCACAGCCAGACAGATGCCTTCCAACTAGCCATAGTTTGTTCCCTGTATGCTTGCAAAGGAGATAAAATCTCTTTGGGCACTGCTGACAGATGAGTTGTTCTTAGACATACATCAGACTCTTTACAGCTTCTTCCAACCTCAGTCTTGCTCTGCTGGGGCCAGACTCAACAAGTAGATATTCTGACTTGCAATACCTCATCTTGGGCAATACATTAAAAGCAGGAATGAATGAGTTAATACATTGATTGAGACACTGGAACAGCTTGCTCAGAGAAGTTGTGGATGCCTCACCTCTGGAAATATTTAAGACCAGGTTGGATGAAGCCTTGAGCAACCTGGTCTAGTGGGAGGTGTCCATGTCTATGGGGAGGTGAGAACTAGATGATCTTTAAAGTCCCTTCCAACTCAAACCATTTTTTTGATTGTATGATTCTATGATAAAAGATGTTATGACCAAGAGCTATCTTATGATCCATATTCTTCTCAGTCTCTGGACACTAACTAAAACCATCGGCTTCAGTGTTTGCTTACTGGGACAATCCCTTTTGCTACTTTATCCACTGGAATGCAGCCCTTCCCATAACTCTGTCAGTATTCACTTAATTTCATTTTAAAGGCACCAATTAATTATTCTATTTACTGATTCTTAATAATGCTACAGAAGGTTTTGTTCTGGTGTATTTGCATACATTTGAGCTTAAAGAAATTTCTGCAGTAAATCATCATTTTCTACCTGTCTTAGCCTTTAAATGATTTGGGTCAAACACGTTGATTTGCACACTGTATTTCAGTAGCTTCCTTCCCACTTACACATGTCTGGGTTTCTCTGTCCATCTTTATTCATATTTGTCCAGCACCAGTAATACAGAGGAGTTTAAGGAGGGAAGAGAAAAAAAAGCAGCTGCTTTTCTTCAGCTACTGCAGAGGGCTGCTGGCCCCGGCTGAAAGCCTTTGCAATATGTTTTCTGCAAAGGGCAGCGTGGCTGTTTCATTTATTGCAAACTGGATTTTAGCTAACGGCTGTAGCTGACAGTTTCAAGAAGGCCACTTCCCCATCAATCTTACTTAGACAATTGTATGCTGTCTCCAAACTAATAATTCATCATCTGCTTATGTGTGCCATCTACTTCATTATTTTATTAACATGTTAGAAGGGCTCTGATTTATTTATTAAATTCACTGTTATTATTATCAAATGATGACATGTTATTATCCAGGAAGATACACTTGCTATCTCACAACTAATTATGACAATTAAGTTTTCTTGATTCTACCACAAAGCACAGCTCATTAACTTTAATTAATTTAAAAGTGCAGCTGCTGAGATACACACAGATAGGAACAGGTAGGTTATATTTGTTAATTAATTTCTGCAAATGGAGTTTGTTGTTATTAGGTCTTAAGTGATACTTTCAGACAGTCTTTTTCCCTATTTCCCAGTTTTCTGTCTTTTTCACCTAAGAGGGTTCTAAGTGTTTGTTGATTTTTCAATTGTTGACAGTTGTTTTTTTAATTTTGTTTTTTCTTTATGGTCTCACCTTTTGCCACAGAACATTGGACCAAGTTCAAAGTTATTTCCTCAGATAAATCTGGTGGTAAGTTCACCCCTTAATTGGAATCAGTGGACATCTGTAAAGATCATCTTTCTTCACTGAGATGGAACCACCCCAAAAAGAGTGATAGCATTTTGATGGAAAGCCAAGATGCTGTGGTAAGGCAAACATTCCTAAGAAAAAGCATCTCAGGTCTTGCAGCAATGCATGTAGTTTCTGTCTCTAGAGGGGCCAGATTCATATCTCTCTGGAGAGGTTGACTGGAGTGAGTAAGAATAATAAAATACAGCTGCCCATTTCTGGGTTCACCACATGCAGGCCTGAAACTTTTACAGATCTTGTGAGGAAGAGGGAAATAGAATTTCTTTGGTCCTGTTAGAATAAGACAAACTGACTACTGATGCAATGGTACTGACTCAGAGGGTATGATGTCTGAGCAGGCTCGCGGAATTGCAAAACTTCTGTCACCCTGTTTCCCCACTAGCACCTTAGGAAATATGAAGAGAATTCCTCCTTTGCTAACATTTCACTCTTACAACCATAGTAAGAATAGATATAATTTACATTCCCTTTCATAAAAAGCTGGATGCAATAGCTGCTGCAAACTGCCAGAGTACTTTTAACTGCTACTCAGCCCCTCACACACCTCTCAGTGGCTGCAGGAACAGAATTCATCCACTGGTGTGTTATTGCCTGTGACACAGGCTTTCTTCACCTTCTACTTTGTATATGGTGGTTTTGTCTTTGCCACTTACTGGCAACTGGATAATTAGGAGTTAGGTTCATAAAACTGGCACTACGATTTGGCCGATCCCAGCTTTAAGGCTGTTTACTGCTTAAGTTACCGTCCACATCCTATGGTATCAGGTCGGCTCGAGCCTGGATTTGAATGCGGGACGCACGGTGCGTTTCGCCAGTTAGCAGCTCTCCCCGCACAAACAAGTCGGACTGCGGATCTCTACCACGACACACCGCACGTCTGCCAGGGTAGTCTACCCGGTACCTCGGTAACGCCTTCGAGGGGACGCCCTACAATGGGTTAATTCAAGCTGCTGCTCCGGGGCGGCATCTCTCACCCGAGCCGTTCTGTCCCAAGGCTCTCGCTTCAGCTCCCAGAGACGCACCCGGCTATCCCGAGGCTTCTCTCCCAACAAGAGGCTTCTGCTCAGCTCTGCCCCACGGACAAGAGCGGCGTCCAGACCTCGCTGGTTGTTCAGTTGTACCTTGAACGGCACAGAGAGCTGTGGCATTAGAGAAGCCAGCAGAAGGCGTGACGCTTTCCGGCTTGCCCTCTAATGTTCTGTGCACCCTTTACTGATATCATTCATGCTGATAAACATGAATTAACTATCCAGCACCGCCGCCGAGACGCGGCACCGCTCCACGACGGGCAGCGCCGCCTTCTGACGCCAGGGGGCGCCGCCGCGCCAGAAACGAACTGGGAGCGCATGTCCCACGGCGGCCACCGTACCGCCTGCACCTCCCCGGGGGCTGAGCGTGCCAGGTCTGTCCTAGGGCGGCCACCGTACCGCCTGCGTTTCCTCCCGGCGGCGGGAGGGTGGTGTCCGGCAGGGGGCGCTGCGGCGCGCTTCCCGGCATACCGCGCGCGGCCGGCTTCCGCCCCTCCCGCGCCGGGCGGGCGGGGTGAAGGAGGAGGGAGCGAGTGCCACGTCCCTGCCGCGCGCCGCTTTGTGTGGGGAGCAGCGCCGCTGCCGCCGCCCCCGGTCATGGGCGCCTCGCAGAGCGTCGAGATCCCCGGCGGGGGTACCGAGGGCTACCACGTCCTGCGGGTAAGGGCGGCGGGGGGCGGCCGTGCGCCCCGCTGGCCGTCAGATCGGCGGCAGCTACTGGGCCCGGCGGCGATCCGAAGGGCTCCCCGAAACGGGAGGCCCCGCCGCGCTCCCGGCGAGCAGGGGAGGCGCTTGAGCGGCGGCCGTGGCCGGGCCTCCGCCACGGCCGGTGGCAAAGGTGCCATCCGCGGCGGGGTCCGCGCTGCCGGCTCCCTTTCCCGGAGCAGCGGGGAGGCGGGTGGGTTGCCGTACCACTCTCCGCGCGGGGCTCTGCGGACGCCCCGCCAGGACTCGGCTCCGCGCTGCCGTAGCTCGGGGCTGCGCCTCAGTCGTGCGGAGCTGCCCGCGGCCTGAGCCCTGTCCCGGCCCGCGGCGGCAGCCCGGCCGGGCTCCGAGCCGCCTCTTGCAGGATGAAGAAGTGTAGGTGGTCCGGGCTGCGCCGTCAGGTGCCATCTGCCTTTCGGCTTGTAAACAGTCTGGGAGGGTCGGTGCGTCGGAGGTGATGCTGCTTTTTGGGCAGCCTTTGAGAGCAAGGCTGCTGCTTCTCTAGGAAATGCTGTTAGCGCGAGTTCCAGCTGCGCCTTAGGAACTGCAGCCCTTCAGGTGCCTGTCTCGGGATAACACATCAGACTTTGCCTTGATCTGAACGGTAGCTGCTTCACTCCTCAACAGTAGTTCCAGAGACGCTGGGTCAAGGTATTTAAAGTACAGGCGACACACCTGGCAGAGCTACATTCATAATGAAGGCAATGCTGCTATTTTTCATATTTATATAGTCTTTGTAAATATTGCAGCTACAACATTTTGGTTTTGTATGTAAAAAATATTTTGGTAGACATTAAAGGTCTTGTGAGCAGCATTTTGGAAGTACTTTCTTTAGCATCATGTTTCACATTCAGTGAGCAAAATATACTTGGTTTGTGTCCCTGACTGATGCACTGGGAGATACAGTAACTTTTGCTGGAGTTTCTATTAGCCTTGCCCACACCATAACACTTTTGCCACTGTAGCTAGAGGATGAGTACCCCTTACATGAGCACTGTCCGAGCTAGTTTTCAGACTTTCTCAGATCACCTCTCTGACCACAGCAAGTTTTAGACATGTGAAACAGCACAAGACATGGACTCATATGAATTAGCACTTCCTTACTTGGTCTAGCTTGCTAGCAGTGAGTTACCACTACACATAGAATAACAATGAGAAAAACAACAAGAATCATCTTAGGAGTGTTAAAAAGGTTTGTTGTAATGCTTTTGAGATGCCAACATTAACATTCTAAGCAAATCAAAACAATTGTCCGTTAAAATTTGCATACTGACTTAATAATGATCTTTGTTTTGTTTTTAATATTACTAATATATACTAATCCAATGTTATTAATATATGACAATCTGTTTTGTCTTTTCCTTCGCCTCAAAAAAAACCAACAACCCACTCTTGCAGTTTGTTAGAAGTGGCAGACTTTTTTTAGTGCACTATAGTGTAAATAAATATAATGCACTTTTTACTGTTGAGGCTTGTAAAACCAGCTAGTACCTTCCAGATAGAGTAACAGTTGTGTTGGATTTGTCAGTTCATACTGTCTCATTAAAGCACGTTAGTAAATTGGGATGCATCTCTTTTATGAAGTATAATTTACCTGATTTTTTTTTTCTTGTAATCTTGCTTGAACGTGACACCTTTTGTTTTCATTTAGGCATCTTTTGGTTGTAATGTTTTTGCTATGAGTTGAAGTGGCAGTATTTGATTGCCAGTCGTTGTACATGTAATTGGCAGGCACACATTAAAGAAGGTGATTTCTGAGGGGACAGCCATATTTGCATTAAATACCTTACAGTCTGATGTCTGTTTTTCACTGCCTTGCTGGTGTCTTCAGATGCTGAAACAACGAACCTTTTTTTTTTTCCTGTGGACAGGCATCTTAAATTGCATTATAATCCCAGTCTGACAGGAGCTAGGCCTGTGTATATTTGTGTCTGGCAGTGTAGATTCAGAGTAAAGAAACATGTGGAAGTTTCACAGTTATAATTTTGAGTGTTTAAGCTGAAATGCACATGGCATATACGTGACTAGATTTTCTTTTTCATTTTTTCCATATTTAATTTTCCAGTTGGAATTCTGTAGTAAATTTGCAAGCAAGTCTGGCTCCCACTTGCAGAGGAGCTCTGCACAAATGCTCTGTCTGTGTGGACTCACCTGTAGTAGAACTTGGGGTTGAGAAATGCTGCTATTTTCTTCTAATTTATTCTCAAAGAGTTTCTTTCTGAGCTCAATGTTTTAATCAGATAAGCAAGAATGGTAAAAGGAAAATGGCAGTAGTCTTTCAGTGTTAAAAGTCTAACTCAGATAAAGTCATATTTCTTTAATAACACCAAACTCCTGTAAATAGTATATAATGGTTGTGTTTAAGATTTCATTAGTTGTTGGAAAGCTCGAGAAGTGTAAGAAAATCTTTTCAATTATTGAAATAATTTTTTTGGGTAGAGCAGATGACGATAAATATCTGTTAAAAGGCCATGAAACAAATGAGTTGAAGTTGTCCACAATAACCATAGGGGCTATGTACAAGTTGCTAGAACAGTGAGCAAACCTGTTGCAAGTCACAGGTTTCTTCCAATGAGACTTGTATACACTGCCTGCTGACAAACTGGTAGCAAGTCTCTTGTGCTGCTTGCTTCAAACAGGAGCAGAAGTATATGCAGCAAGCATTATTAATTTCTGACATAATTGTTGCAGATTACTTAAGTCTTTTTGGCTGCTCCTGCTAATATTCAGTGCACTGTTGCTTTCTCTGAGAGATGTATTATCAGTGCACATGTAACAGGAGGTGGGAACACTCCAGGACTGAAGATCTGTCAAAGAAAAGCAATTTCATCATGTTCATACTTGACAGGAAAAGTTACTGTGGGTTGCACTGTTGGGATTTTTAGACAATGAAATGTAGACTTTAAGAGGGAAAGAAAGTTTCAAATTGTTTTGTTGCTCTAGCCTCTTCTTAGGTAGACCTAATAATAAGTTATTTATTTGAAATAATTCTTTGGAATACGTTTATACCAGATCTGCTTTTCTGTTAAACTTCATTTATTGATTTGTGTCCAGGCTACTGTAATGACTTTACAATTTCTTGAGCTAATAGGTAATGTCACCACAACCCTATGCAACACTACAATCTTGAGGAAGAGTGGCTGGTGGAAAAGGACCTGGGAGTGTTATTGACAGCCAGCTGAACATGAGCCAGCAGTGTGCCCAGAAGGCCAGGGAGGCCAAGAGTAGCCTGGCCTTTATCAAATATGTGTCCAGCAGGAGCAGAGAGGAGATTGTACCTCTGTACTCAGCACCTCAAATATGTGGTTTTGGGCCCCTCACTACAAAAAGGACATTGAGGTGCTGGAGCATGTCCAGGGAAGGGCAATGAAGCTGGTGAAGGGTCTGGAGAACAAGTCTTATGAGGAGCAACTGCGGGAACCAAGGTTGTTTAGCTTGGAGAGAGGAGGCTTAGGGGAGATCTACTCTACAACTACCTGAAAGGAGGCTGTGGTGAGGTGGAGGTTGGCCTCTACCCACAAGTAACAAGAGATGGGACAAGAGGAAACAGCCGCAGTTACACCTGGGGAGGTTTAGGTTGGACATTAGGAAAACATTTCTGCACTGAAACAGTTGTCAAGCACTGGAACAGGCTGCCCAGGGAAGTGATCGAGTCACCATCCCTGGAAATGCTGAGGGATGTGGTTTCATCTGCCTCTGAAAATCAGGATTTCTTTGCCTAATTCCATTTGCAGTATAACTGCTTGTTCCAGGCTTAAGTTTGTGGCCACTGTATTGCTGAGTGGCCTTAACTATAATGTATAATGTAAAATATATTTACTGTGTAGGTGTAGAGTGATAGTGTTGGGGGAGATGTACATCAAAGAGAAACTTTCTGTATTTACAAAAAAGTCTTTTTCATAATGCAGATTGAAATTAGTGTCATGACTTTGAAATCTTTTCGCTTTTTATTTCCTTACAGACAATTAAAAGTGAAATAATGTGTGTAATCTGTGTGCTCAGCAGCCCTGCTGTCATCTTGATGAGAAACTGAAGTCCTGCAGCATTGTGTGAGGCTGATTGTATGGCACTTTCCTGCCTTTTGATGTTCAGCATTCTTGATAGAGACTTTATTCACTTGCTTTTTAAAAGCTCTGGTGCTGGCAGTGCCATAGCTTCTCTGGATGGCCTGTCCCAGTCTTTTTCTCTACTCCTAGAGAGTGGCATTTACCCACAAGTGTCAATAACTTACGTGTCTGCAATAACAGCTGGCCTTGAGAGAATTAGGTTTCCCAAGCTGTCCTGGATGGTACTGTGCCTGCAGTGGCAGCTGTTGTAAATTCTATTACTTGATTATTTCTCAGTCCATACTGAATTACAACAGCACGTTACTGAATACCTACTTGGGGCATGCAGCAAAGCTGCACACAGCAGATTGCTCAGGGGGCCTAGAGTTTATGTACATACACATGGAATCGTTATTTCCATTGTTAATAGGAAGGTTTTTGTTGCTTGTATTTCCAAAGGTCCTTGGTTTTTCTTTGTTGCTGTAGTTCCTGGGGAGAACTGTGCCCACAGAGCTTGGAGTAGAGAGCTGTGTTGTGCAGTTGGCACTGCACGGTGGTGACCAACTCTGCAGGCAGCTGACTGAAAACAGGTGGTGTAGTATAAAAACTGTACCTGGTCAGTGTGATTGTTGCACAGGACTGAGTATGCTGCTGCTTGAAGGAGGAGACATCACGTGTGGAATTAACTCAGAACTTCTGTTTTTGCATGTCTGGGACTACCAGGCATAAAAATGCTTTTCCATCAATGGTGTTGGGCCCAAACAAGCTAGGGAAGTAGGAAACTGTGTGAGTGAACTGAATCTGTCCACGGCAGTGTGAGGAAATGTGGTAGAAGTGATGCTGGTGCATGTTTCTGGGGTGCATGCGTGGCTGATGCAATTACAAGGGCTTGATTTCTTTAGTTACAGCTTCCTGGTAGTTATGTGCCCACTTAGAAACAAACTATGCAGAGACGTTCAGGATTGTGATGAATCTGGGAGATAGTGTTCAACATCTAAAGATACTGTGAACTAATAATTTGAATATGATAATATTATATTGAATATGATATACAGATATGAGGCCCTTCGGG
>VYZU01039669.1:17054-40523 GCA_013401355.1 Ceyx cyanopectus | reverse complement strand
TTTTTTCTTTAAAAAAAATGTTCTTAGTGTTTAAGGCAAACAGCCATGTATTTATTTTTAGGAATACACAGAGTGTTCTAATGTTACAGAAATTAAGTTACTTGATTTTTACTTTGAAATGACATTTTTGTTTTGAAGTGACCTGAGTTCTAAAGTAATTGAATAACCTGACACCACAACTATAAAAAATCCCTTTGAGTCAGATGAAACTTATGAGGTGAACAGAAATTTTGTAGGTTTTTTTTTTGTTTTTTTTTTATGAACACAAAACTTTGGTTGGTTTTTTGTTGTTGTTGTTGATGTTTTATTTTTGCCTCTTTATTTCATTCCCTCAGCTGCAAACTCCAGTGTTTTTTAAAGATCTATTGGTATTTGATNTTGGTAAAAGTTCTCTATAAACTTCTTACAAAGCTCCTGTTGTTGGGGACTGTTGGAAACTCTTCAGTGGAGGAGAAATGCTCCCAGTGTGACCCAGTACAATGGCTCTCATGTATATGCAGACTGGGTTTCAAGGCTAAGGAACTTGTGAAGAGTAGATTCCCTTTGGTAAGGAGAAGGACTCTCCTGAGTCAGCTTTCTGTGGATTATGAAGTAAAGCAAAAGTTCTCAGGAAACGTGGGAGTTGTGAATGATGAATTTTCTTTACAGGAGGGGGTGGTGAAACACCTTTAGGTTTTTACCTGGTAAGGATTGACTCACAGATTGCTTGGACCAAATTAACTTCCCATAACAGCTCAGTCCAAGATTTGACTCTCTGGGAACTGTCTCATTGAAGGACCTGTGATCTTACTGTTTGGGAGTATTTTTATTTATTTTAAAAATAATTTTGGTTTTATGATTATGAATGTGAGGAATGATGTGGATGCCACACACAACCTCCCCACCAACTAGGGTAAAGTGTGTTATACCTCTTTATTATTTCTGTTGTTGGTTTTCTCTACTAAGAGAAGCTAATTCTGAATTATTTTAAAAGGATTATGCCAGACATTTCTATTTAATGATAGATTTTAAACACAATTTAAGATGCCTGTTAAACTGACAAACTCTTGCTGCTTCTTCCCTGTAAATGGAATTCACGTGATTTACAATTTCTCTGAGACTTTGCATTGATCTATTTTTCAAGGTTCAATAACTGAGATCAAAACAAACTCAAATCAGAAAATATTAGTGACAACGGTAGAAAAATCCCTCCTGCTCTACACTGGTCCTATTTGAGAAACACGAGGCATAAACCAATTTTTCAGCAGAATGTTTAGGTTAATAAAAGGTTATGAGTCTCAAAAAAGGTCTCTCAACCTTACACTTAATTGACTGTTGTACTGAATCAGAAGTGGATGGCACAAACTTTGCAAGATGTTTGCTCTTGGAGAGTGGGCTTTTAAATCTTCGATTAAATTTTAATCATCTTTTATTTTTGAGAAGCTTATCCTTTTTCTGTGTTGCATGTAGTTTCCCTAAATGCAGGTCTAAGATTTAATGCTGAGACTCAAAAATAAGGCATCTTTCAATGCATGGCTGAGATTTTTACTGCTGTCTCTGGGCATTGGCCTTGCAGCTCTCATGGAAACCTTCCAGTGGAGTCTGGAAATCAACACAGGAGTGTGCAGAACATGCAGATGTACCTGTGTGCATCTCCCTGATGCAAATCATCATAGTGGTACTGCAGTGGAACAACTTTTTCCCCATCTCAGCCAGCCAAAAGTGAGTTCTCTTCAGAGCTACATCAGGCTGAGAGTTTTTTTTATTCCCAGTTTCAGTGTTTTTGTTGTGGTTTTGGTCTGTCAAACATAAGATTACCAGTGAGGTTCCTCTATAGATGCCATCACAAGGGTGCTATTTACATGTGATATTTTCCTAATCTTTTATGAGTCATTACACTTGTTTTGACTTTCAGTGCAGAAGAGAAAAATACCAGTGAGTAGAATGTTTGCCTCACCTCTTCTCCAGCTTTTACATGCAGCCCTGCACCAAGGGGATGCTCTAGATCACTGAAAGAATGTAGCACCAACCCCTGGAGATTATCATTTACACATTTATTTTACAGATCCTGCAATACATTTTCCCCTCATTTGCAGGTTCAGTGACGTTGTAAGGAGAGGCTGAAATGTGAAATGGGGTGTGAGCTGAGAAACAGATTTGGTAGGGGGATAAAAATGGATTTTTTCTTTAAAAAAAATGTTCTTAGTGTTTAAGGCAAACAGCCATGTATTTATTTTTAGGAATACACAGAGTGTTCTAATGTTACAGAAATTAAGTTANGAGAATCAGGCTGGGTCTTGCAGGGTGGTGGAGAGCATTTGTTCTATGATCAGTGCTTGAGCTACAGAACTGCTTCTGTGGGATGCTGGGGACACTAGAAGTTTAGGTTGCCTCTGAAATGATCTCATGACAAACACTCCACTGAGGTTTTATTAAAACCCCCTCTCTGTCTGAGAAATTAACTGAGATGCAAATGCTGGAGGTTGGGAGCACGGCCTGGGGGAATTATCACTGCACATTTACTTTGGTAAAAGTTCTCTATAAACTTCTTACAAAGCTCCTGTTGTTGGGGACTGTTGGAAACTCTTCAGTGGAGGAGAAATGCTCCCAGTGTGACCCAGTACAATGGCTCTCATGTATATGCAGACTGGGTTTCAAGGCTAAGGAACTTGTGAAGAGTAGATTCCCTTTGGTAAGGAGAAGGACTCTCCTGAGTCAGCTTTCTGTGGATTATGAAGTAAAGCAAAAGTTCTCAGGAAACGTGGGAGTTGTGAATGATGAATTTTCTTTACAGGAGGGGGTGGTGAAACACCTTTAGGTTTTTACCTGGTAAGGATTGACTCACAGATTGCTTGGACCAAATTAACTTCCCATAACAGCTCAGTCCAAGATTTGACTCTCTGGGAACTGTCTCATTGAAGGACCTGTGATCTTACTGTTTGGGAGTATTTTTATTTATTTTAAAAATAATTTTGGTTTTATGATTATGAATGTGAGGAATGATGTGGATGCCACACACAACCTCCCCACCAACTAGGGTAAAGTGTGTTATACCTCTTTATTATTTCTGTTGTTGGTTTTCTCTACTAAGAGAAGCTAATTCTGAATTATTTTAAAAGGATTATGCCAGACATTTCTATTTAATGATAGATTTTAAACACAATTTAAGATGCCTGTTAAACTGACAAACTCTTGCTGCTTCTTCCCTGTAAATGGAATTCACGTGATTTACAATTTCTCTGAGACTTTGCATTGATCTATTTTTCAAGGTTCAATAACTGAGATCAAAACAAACTCAAATCAGAAAATATTAGTGACAACGGTAGAAAAATCCCTCCTGCTCTACACTGGTCCTATTTGAGAAACACGAGGCATAAACCAATTTTTCAGCAGAATGTTTAGGTTAATAAAAGGTTATGAGTCTCAAAAAAGGTCTCTCAACCTTACACTTAATTGACTGTTGTACTGAATCAGAAGTGGATGGCACAAACTTTGCAAGATGTTTGCTCTTGGAGAGTGGGCTTTTAAATCTTCGATTAAATTTTAATCATCTTTTATTTTTGAGAAGCTTATCCTTTTTCTGTGTTGCATGTAGTTTCCCTAAATGCAGGTCTAAGATTTAATGCTGAGACTCAAAAATAAGGCATCTTTCAATGCATGGCTGAGATTTTTACTGCTGTCTCTGGGCATTGGCCTTGCAGCTCTCATGGAAACCTTCCAGTGGAGTCTGGAAATCAACACAGGAGTGTGCAGAACATGCAGATGTACCTGTGTGCATCTCCCTGATGCAAATCATCATAGTGGTACTGCAGTGGAACAACTTTTTCCCCATCTCAGCCAGCCAAAAGTGAGTTCTCTTCAGAGCTACATCAGGCTGAGAGTTTTTTTTATTCCCAGTTTCAGTGTTTTTGTTGTGGTTTTGGTCTGTCAAACATAAGATTACCAGTGAGGTTCCTCTATAGATGCCATCACAAGGGTGCTATTTACATGTGATATTTTCCTAATCTTTTATGAGTCATTACACTTGTTTTGACTTTCAGTGCAGAAGAGAAAAATACCAGTGAGTAGAATGTTTGCCTCACCTCTTCTCCAGCTTTTACATGCAGCCCTGCACCAAGGGGATGCTCTAGATCACTGAAAGAATGTAGCACCAACCCCTGGAGATTATCATTTACACATTTATTTTACAGATCCTGCAATACATTTTCCCCTCATTTGCAGGTTCAGTGACGTTGTAAGGAGAGGCTGAAATGTGAAATGGGGTGTGAGCTGAGAAACAGATTTGGTAGGGGGATAAAAATGGATTTTTTCTTTAAAAAAAATGTTCTTAGTGTTTAAGGCAAACAGCCATGTATTTATTTTTAGGAATACACAGAGTGTTCTAATGTTACAGAAATTAAGTTACTTGATTTTTACTTTGAAATGACATTTTTCTTTTGAAGTGACCTGAGTTCTAAAGTAATTGAATAACCTGACACCACAACTATAAAAAATCCCTTTGAGTCAGATGAAACTTATGAGGTGAACAGAAATTTTGTAGGTGTTTTTTTTGTTTTTTTTTATGAACACAAAACTTTGGTTGGTTTTTTGTTGTTGTTGTTGATGTTTTATTTTTGCCTCTTTATTTCATTCCCTCAGCTGCAAACTCCAGTGTTTTTTAAAGATCTATTGGTATTTGATACATTATATGAGGCTTGGCCATTGTATTTATTTTATTTATTTTCTTTCACTTTATGCAAATACAATGGGATTATTTTTCCATTTATGTGCAAATCACATATATGGAAAAATTATTATTTATTTTTTTTTTTACTTGTAGGTAGTGATACAGTTGCTTGGGAACTAACTTACATACTCTGGTGTTACTATCTAAATGAGTTCTCCAGTTGTGATTACCAGCAATCCTTTTGACATCTGCTACTCTATTTCTGCAGGAGGAAGGGTCAGAAACTTCTTTTTCTCCCCAAAGAACTGTGCTACAGGGTGAGAAAGAGGTTTGGGGGAACTTTTCTCCCTGTTTCTCTTTGTTCACTCTGCAAATGGGCTTGTAACATGTAATACCTTGTAATTCAGATAAGCCTGTTACCAAATCACTTAGTAGAATCCAGATTTTTTAAAGACTTTTTCAGATTGAGCTCTGAAAATCTTATGAACAACAATTCTAGGTACTAATATTTTTATCTGTGATCAAGAATGGGTCCTATGGGATTCCACCAGAAACAGCACCACTGGAGAAGCATTATTTTTTTGAGATCTCTCATTAAATCGGTTTTTAATCTGTTTCAGATGTGTTACATGGATTTTGTGTCATGCATTTTCATCAGTATGTCTGACAGTGCTGTGGAAAAGGCCTCGTAGATGTCTAACTGGGGTAGACCCACTGAATCTCAAAATACCCAGTGTCTCAGGATATATTGCTAATCTATAGGAAATTTAATTAGGAGTTATTTAATGAAATTGAATCCAATAAAATCTACTTTCTGTTTGAGGACTTGGTCAAATATCTCTAAATCACTTCCAAGTAGTCACACATTACTATGGCTTACGAGTCCTGCAGATGTTTTATCTTTTCTACAGGAGCAGTGGAGACACTACAGGCTTTTTACTTTTCTGTGTGCATTGCTTCAGCCTAACTCACTGCAGCTGAATGTGAATAGCATCATGTACTGCAATTCTGTTATTATTTTTGGTGAGTGGCATGCTAATTTGAAACAGGGTGGTAGGCAGGAGCATTTGCCATGGTGTGCACTGGGTGACCTGTGTTGCATGTTCCTCTTACCTGCCTCCTTCAGCAAGCACCCCACCTCAGATTGCTGTGTGCCTGGAAGATATCTGTGGCAGAATCCCAAATTTATTAGTATTTTGACATTCCCTGAGTTGCCACTAATTATTGATTGCTCTTTTTGTGTCTGTTTGCAGGGAAAATGATTGGGCAATACTTAGAAATGGTGCTTCTTTCATAAGCACACAGGTCAGCTAAACACTTAGAGATTCCTGTACCATTATTTCCAAACATGCACAGGAGTATGTTTGTGAACAGATGTAGAAAAGGCTTCCCCTGGCATACTTGTGTTTACTGAATGACAGAATGAGATGCATCTGGAGAGGGGGCAAAAAGCAGATCCATTCCTCTGCAAATCATTCAGGCTGACAGAAGAATAACCAAAGAGACAAAGCCTGTCACATCTTATATGAATTTAGACTGATATCTATCTGACCCATCTGCACTTATATCTGTATTAAATACTTCTAGACATTCTGGTTTTAACTAGTCTGTCTGCAAAACATAATTTTAGAAGAGTATAAAGCAGTTGATTACAGAGGCTGCATTCAACTGCTCCTCTTGTCTGCCTTCATACCAAAGGTCTACACTAAAAACATGTTTGTAGTTCAGAACAATAGAAGAAAACTATCTGCAGACTAATGTTTTTCAATGATAGCTTCAATATTGTTGTGTCAGCATAGTTACTGTAGCAGGAAAGGTAATCTCATCCTTCCCAAAACTACTGACAGATTAATAAAAGGAAACCAAACAGAAAAGAAAAAATATTTACTCTTCAGAAGGCTCTCTATATCTTACAAGTTCTTTTTAATTTAGGGGACACTTTAACAAATAAAGGTAGAAAACAGTCAAATTATTTTCAAGGAGTGGCTTGTACACTTTGAATAGATTTCCACAGTGTATGTTCTGTCACTGACATAACCAGGTTATAGTTTTCCCCAAGGGGCACAATGATTGTTAAAATCTCTTTTAACACTTGAAGTTGCATTTTGTTATTTAAGGTATGTGGTTGAGGTGATTATTTTTATCTGTCAGGTTGTTCTTTCACTTTTCTCCTTAATATTTCTGGTTTAGAGTCTGGATTTGCTGCATAATCTCCTGTTTCACAAGAGTGTGGCAAGCAATTAAGAATACTTCTGGAATGGTTTTGCTCACAAAAGCCTTCCCCTGAGATAATTTCAACATGCTGAAAGCAAACTCTGATTCTTGGCAGCAGAAAGAATTGAACCTTTTAAAAAGCAGGCTCCCAGTAAGCACAATTAAGTTATTCGACCAAGCGAAGGTTGAATTTAGCCTCTCAGATCAACAACTCTGCCAGCTGCATCAGGACTGCACTGCTCCCAAATTCCCACTTCTTTGATCTGGCATGGCAAATTCATGGAGAGGGACAGGCCAGATTCTGAGCTTATTTTGTGGGCTTTCAGATGGAATTTAGAAACTGAGGACAACCTTCACAGTGCCCTGTAATGTCAGGGGGACTCACGCAGAGGTCGTGTGGAGAACAAAGCATTTGTCTGTAAATTTATTTGAGTGGTCACTTGGACTCTCTGCTTCTTACCAGGCTACTCTTCTTGCTTTTTCCCTTCTTTTCTCCACTTTTCTTTCCATTCTTCTGTGCTGAGACTCCCACTTGACACACCTCTTTGTTTCCTCATTACAGACCATGTCCATGTGACACTTCAGAGGGAGGAGTAAGTGATGAGAGTCTGTCACCCAGCATGGGTTCCAAGCCCAAGCTGAAATGCTGTCCATGGTTCTGCTGGCATTTAGTTCTTTCTCATATAGAAAATAGAAGTTATTGTATCAGCTTCATATTTCAGATCTTTCTTGGTAGAATTTGTTGTTACACCAGGCCTCTGGGATTTGTTTTTTTTTTTCACTTGCTACCTAGATGATGAAGCACAAGGGTAAAAATCCTGGATTTTATTTGTTATTGTGCAAAAAGTAGAAAATGGCCATGTGTAGGCATCTGTAAGTTTAATCTGAGGTATTCAGTGAATGCTTTGTGTAGGATGGAATACAGCAGCTGGCCATCTTATGATGGGACATGGAAATTTGTATTTAGTGGCCTTAACAGAGCCACTGGTATTTCCATTTGGTTTCTGCAGTCCCTAAGAAGAAGCTGACCTCATCCAGCAGTGTTTCCTGCACTATGGACTGCTGAAATCACCATCACAGGGGTACTTCAAGGGCATGTGCTAGAGAAATCAGATCCTTTTTCATGAGGATTAGCTGAGATTCCACAGAAGCAAGAACTGAGGTAGAAGATTCCTCAGATCCTAGGATGAGGCTAATGGGTGTCAGCAGCAAATTAATGTTAGTGAAAAATTGTGAATAATCACTGTATCATAGGGGAGCTCTCAATGGGAGCATCAGAGCAGTCCTGTGTACTCGATCTGAATCATCAACAGCTCCCATCTATGTGTCACCCATCCAGGAACATGAGAAGATATTATATTTAAACAGCAGGCAGCCACAAGGAAAATGCAAAAAAAACCCCTATATTTTCCAAATACATATGGTCTAAGTAAAACCACTGCAAATTGGATGATGTATGTCCTTTATTTTTGCCCAAACATAATTTTATTCTCTGTATTTGCCATGGGGATAAATACTAGGCAGAGAAAAATATCTGAGGTCTGTTGGCTTAGACAGGAGGAAACAAAGGTAACAGGGCAGAGATGCTGCAATGTTGACTTGAATGCTATAATTTATACCAGGTTGAATTTATTTCTAGGTTGTGATTATGCTGGTGATTGTGCTCTACTATCTGTTTAAATGTCAGAATGCTCCAGATAGTGGGAAGAAGATTTGCAGTTTCCAGAATGAGTGGAAAATTGCTTTCCAGAAATTAATGAAGATTGCCATAAAGCTTACTGTAGTTTCTGTAGAAGTAGTTTTTTAATTGCTCATATATAAGAAGTGTAGTGGGGCATATAATTCTAACATGCACTCCAAGAATTCTTGAAAAGTTTTGGTTGCTAATAAATGTCATAATAAGGAAAAAACCCAAGCTGATTAATGCAGTAAAATCTGTAGTGACTAAACTTTATGAGTACAACAACAACAACAAAAAACCCATTAAAGAGTAATTTTAGTCTAATCTTGGAACAGAACAGATGTGCACCTTAGTAGTACAGATTTCATGTGCATTCATTCTTCCTCTTATTTTAGTTGAGAAAATAGCTGAAGAATCAGTTGAAAAGAGCATCCAGTTTTTCTGTGGTCAGTGAATGCTCTAACTGTGGAATATCCGGATGTTTTTGAGGGTTACCATTACTGTGCATCTGGAAGGGGAGTAAACCATTGTCTGCATTACTGTTTTCTAAATAGCAACAAAACTTGATTAGAAATACTTGGCAAGGCATAAAATGCCACAGTGGAAGTGTTTGGATGTATCCTTATTTGTATTTGCTAATTTTATCATGGACAGATATCATATTTGAAAGTGGACAGAGATCTGTCTGCTTTCAAACCGGTGGAATTTACTTGCTTCTAGTTATTTAACCAATTTATAAGCTGCATTCTATAGGAAGCTATGAGAGAGGTAGGTTATCAGTCTTAGGACTGTAGGATCACAGGGTAATTCAGGGGAAGGGGCCTCAGAAATCTCCTCCTGCTCAAAGCAGTGGCAAGATTGAGTTGTGCAAAGCTTTGTCTAGTCTTGTCTGGAAAATATCCAAGAGGGGAGACTGCACAACCTCTCTGGGCAACACGTTCCATTGCCTGGCTGCCCTCAGGGTGACAGTTCTTTCCTTAAATCCATTCTGGACCTTTCAGGTTATGCCCCTTATCTGTTGTCCTCATGCCACAAAGAGCTGGTCTCCATCTTCTTGTTAACCTTTCTGCAGGGCCCTGGCAGACTGCTTTTAGATACTCACAGAGCTTTTCTAGGCTAAAGAAGCCCTTGTCCCTCAGCCTCTCCTTGTGAGTTCTCCATCCCCAACCATTATGAGGGCCCTGTGCTGAGCTCCCTTCAGTTTGCCTGGGTCTTTCTTATACTGGACACCATTAAATGAGGTCTAGTGAGTGCTGAGTAGAGGACTGAGGGAGGATGATCCCTTCCCTTCATCTGCTGGCCAAGTCCTTGCTGATATACCCCAGGAGTCTCCTGCCAGGGCACAGGGGTGGCCCTTGCTCAGCTACCCAGCAGGGCTGTTCCTGCAGAGTTGCTGTCCAGCCTGTCCCTCTCCATCCCAGGCTGCAGCAGGGTGCTTCCTAACCTGGGGAAGCACCTGGCTTTTCTCCTTGCTGGATTTCCCAAAGTGCCTTTCAGCCTGTCTTTCCAGCCCATTTGTGTCTTTCTGAAAGGCAGCTCTGCCCACCAGCATGTCAGTTAGCCCCTCACCAATCTACTAAACCAGCTTCAGAACTGCCTTTGTCACTTTCTAATGTGGGAAAATATTGAAGCATGGCCCTCCAGGGAAATTCTCTCTGTAATTCTGTAATAAATTCACTAATAAATCTCTGAAGATACCAAGATATGAATATTTTCCCATTCAATATTTGCTTTTATATGCTAGGCGGTGATTTGCCCCTTGCAATTTTTGTCTCAAGAATGATGAAGGTGGGAATGATGGAAAGCTACTTGCCATGATTGACTGCTACTTCTAGTGCTTCTACAGTATGCAAGAAGTTTTTTTATGATATGATTATCCCAATTACGACAGTCTGATATTGTGTGCACTGAAGTTTATGTCATAAGGTGTTCATTGAAGTGCCAGTAACAGCAAAGAATCAATGACAAATCATTTGTCCATAAATGCAACTTCTCTCTGAAAATGCAAAGGAATTTCATTCAGTGGTAGAGATTAGCTCAGCTTTTTGTCATTGAATGAAATTATGTTAGTCAATAATCCTTCCTGAGGGGCTGGAGCTTTGTAGAGACCTGGGTGTGGGTTGTTGGTAGGAGGAGCAGAGTGTAGGTGGGATGAGCAGAGCAGCTGTGCTGCCTCAGGAATCTTCTACCAGCAAGTCTTCTGGCTTCAGATCCCAATTCTCACAGTTTTTGAAACCTTGGGGAATAGAATATGTCAATTCCTGCCTCAAATTCAGCCGTGAAACTGGTGTTTTCCCTATGCAAACAGACTTGAATAAATTAGATACCAACTAAATATTGATTCTGTTAAGGCCAAGTTTCAAATTAGTTTTAGTTGTCCATGTAAAGAGCTTTATTAATAGGTTTAAAAAACAAAATGTATTAGAACTGATAACTAACATCTCAAATAATAAATTGAAGGCCAGGATAATGTATTTGTGGGAAGCAGAAATACACATTGGAGAGAAACTGCATGATGCCAATAGCATTTCTATTTAGAATCTCTTCAAACTTAATATTATCCATGATTTTTTATTCATGAGAGGTTGTCACCATATTCTCTTGATAACATCTTAACTTTTAATGGTATTCTAAAGAATTGTTGCATTCACTGCTGTTGCTAATTTGCCATTTTTTAATAGGGAGTTGTTATTGCTGGCTAATAAATGTTTCATGTTTAGAAATTTGCTTCTTTTGCTGATCTTTTCATTAAGTGAAGTGGCCGATTAAAGGATGTTCTGAAGAACATCATTTTTTTACAGGATGATAGTTACTTTATTAGTCATGTTGAGTTAGATAATTAAGGGGTTTTTGAGTGTGAAGAAGGCAAGCATTTAAATAGTTTTCAGGATTCTGGGATGAATATGTATATCACAGAAAAGCTCCATTGAAAGTTTGAAGAAGGTCTCTCGAGCATCTGTTTTTGTGAAAGCAATTTACTTGATTTTATAAGAAAGTATTTCAAATAACAGGGGCTTTGTAGAATCTCCCACTTCAAGATAAGCAGAACTTTGTTGCTTGCCATGAACGAACCTTTATGTGAGGGTGCAAATTTAATGATATATTTTTCCTGAATATAGGGATCTTTCAGCCTTTGGGCAAAACTAGTTCTTTCTGAGAGATAAAAAAAATCAAGAGGCCAAGCTGATGACAAGCCAGACTTTACATGGCACTGTTTTATGTGCTAAATTGTTCCTCCAGCTTGAGTATTGACTTAATTTGCCCTTCACAAATGCACACTCTCTGTTAATCTGTTGTTTACAATGTACTAATGTTCCCTCCAAGCCCACTGAAGTAGAGCAAATTGTCCCATTTCATTAGTGCAGGATTCGAACTTTGAATAATTCTATTTCACGTCAAATAGCTTTTTAGCTCTGCATCATCAACAGAACCAGTATTTATTGTTCTCTAGCACAAGTTGTTGCTGTTTCCCATTTGTCATCTTTCTGCCTTGCTGACTCACTCCAGCCTTTATTCCGTGGTATTGAACCACTCAGCTCTCCTGACGGGATTGCAGCTAAATGCAACAATTTGTCTTTATGTGCAATTTTCACTCTTTTTAGGTATCATGACTAAGTGGAGTCATGCAAAGGAGGTTGTTTCAGACTACCACCTGAATACAACTTCTGCCTTTGAGAGGAGTAAGCACTGTTTGGGATTTTTTTTTTCATATTTAAACAATTCAGAACAGAAGAAAAATATATTTATATTATTATTACATGATATACTGGGGCTGTGCCCATACTGTTGTTTCAGGTAGTGACTGCTGTGCTTTTTGGGGACCTCCAGTCTGCTTCTGTCCTTGATCCTTAGGTGACATTTGGTGGCATCAAAATATGAATTGATCTATGGGGGATACAGGCTGACCAGGGAGCGATGCAGTGTGCTTTCAGCTGAGGACAACTTTAGATGAAATGAATTGTGTTTGTGCTGGGCTGTTTGGATGCTCAGGCACCATGAGGAGGTGTTTTCCTCCAGCCCTGCTCTCCCTGCGTGTGGCTGATGGTCCTGTAGGGAAGCACCCGCCGGACGGTAGTGTAGTGAGTGTGTTTTGCCGCTAGATGGTATTGTGATATGAGTTTAAGCGCTCACTGCGGCTGAGGGGATGCTGAAGGGCAGGGGACCTTTCATGGTGCCAATTGGTGCTGCTGAGTGAAGTGCAGATGGAGCCGTCACTTCGTTTGGGTTGGGTTTTTCCTATGGCTTGTAGGTTTGTTTGACTGGTGCAAGTCCAAGTGAGTAACCTCAGTGTGCGTGCTGACACAACATGGGCAAGTGGGGAATGTCTTCAACTGCTAGCATTGCTTTCCACAATATTCTGCTTATTGTCATCCACTAAGGGTTTGATTTTCATTAAACACACATCTGCTTGACAAGGAATATTTTTTAAGGAAAGGTATGGGAGGGGAAGGTACCTGTCACATGAGAAGATAGGAATTTTAGCCTGTGAGAGGCAGTGATGCTCATGTGCTCTGCATCTGCCAGGGAATGATAGCTTAGTAAAACCCAGGGGGGGAGCAATGCACAATGTATTCCACCATTTGTCCAAGTTATTATTCATCCCATTCCTTAAAGAAAAGGATACCAAGATTTACCAGCTGTTAATTGTTTGGGTTCTTAGGATGCTTTGTTCTGTGAAGTACCAAGACAGTCTGCGTGAGCTGTTTTATCTCACTGTTGTGTGAAAGGCTTTATTCACTTGGCTCAGGATAGGGAAGAAGTTCTGAGCACAGCAGAATAGACTGCTGCCTTCATCTGAGAAACCCTGCATGAAAAATGGAGGAATATTTTGTGTATACATTTTTTTTTTTTTTAATGTAACGACTGATGCTATATAACTATATTTTCTTAAAAATATTGAGAGATAGCATTTGATACTTCAGCCTACTTGAAGTTTACATTGCTTTTCCATATCAGGCTTTGCTTGGAAATATGCTGTTTGAATCACAGGCAGATGCTCTGCAGGGTCTCAGGGCACTGACTGGCTTTGTGGTGTTCCCATGTTGGTCCTCTGGCAGTGCTACCCTGCTGCAGTCATACACCAGCCCCTATTTTCCTGCCACAGAATCCATATTAGCTCATGTATTTAGAAACAGCTTTTAGTACAGAAAAGTGTCAGTCAACTGACTGTTTTTCAGCCCTGCTGAGCCCTCCCAGACTCCTCCCCAGCCACCAGCAGTTCACACTGATCTCAGGGGACACATGTGTAGAGAACATGTGGTGTTGTAAGGAAAAGATGGAAACCTGCTCTTAATGCTTCCTCCTCAGGGATGCTCTTGGTTTTTATTAGACTTGAAGACGGAGCATGTTCACAGTCTATGCCAAGCTAATAAAGCCTGGCTTTTCAGAGTGCTTCCGTGGATGGATGACCCTGGATTCAGGAGCAGACAAATGATCCTCCAAACCAGAAATGAAATGATAGAATCCTAGCAATGTCTGGGTTAAAGGGAGCTCCAGAGCTCATCCTGCCCAACCCCTGCTGAGAGCAGGGACATCTGCACCTAGAGCAGGGTGCTCAGAGCCTCCTCAACCCCCACCTGGAATGTCTCCAGGGATGGGGACTCCACCACCTCCCTGGGCAACCTGTTCTAGTGTCCACCACTCTGGAGGGAAAGAACTTTCTTAGTTCTCATCTCAATCCTCTCCTTTCTCATTTCAAACCATTGCCCCTTGGCCTTTCACTCTCCAGGCCTTTGAAAACAGCCCCTCTCCAGACTTTGGATCAGCTCCCTTTAGTCACTGGAAGGTGCTCTAAGGTCTCTTCTCCAAGATGAGCAATCCCAGCTCCATGATGCAATATGTAGTGTTGCCAACCAACCTGTTACAGAGAAATATATTTCACATAGAAAGTCATGAAGAGATTTAAGGAAGGCCACTGAGGTTGTAAAATACCATTGTACTCATTGCCTACATCAGTTTTGTCTTGCATTTTCTTCCTTGTATACTCTGCCATCGATTGGATAGTGCTGCTTCTTTTTCCCTGGATTTCAGTTTACTTCATGATGCTGTTTGTAAACATA
Organism: Ceyx cyanopectus; assembly: GCA_013401355.1. Taxonomy (NCBI): domain Eukaryota; kingdom Metazoa; phylum Chordata; class Aves; order Coraciiformes; family Alcedinidae; genus Ceyx; species Ceyx cyanopectus. The sequence continues at coordinate 25,924 of VYZU01039669.1, read as the reverse complement.
TGAGAAAAAAAAGAAACCTACCTACCTTTTTTATTTCTGTGTTTTACCATCTTCTGAGATTAGCTGGTGGGAGTTGAACAGTTTTGGTGTGAACCCTTGGAAACAGATGAAGCATTTTCATTTTCTTTTTCAATGCCTGAATATACTATTTGAGATGTTCTTCTGTTGATATCAGAGGTAGATTGTAGGTGGGGAGGAATGCCCAGTTAAAGTCTGTATGAATATATTTTTGTTCTTAAAACGAGAGATTTTTATCTTTAACAATGCATCTCTGACAAGAAACACTAATAAGTAAATTTTAACCAAAACAACAACTAACATAGTGAGTGATTGCACTTGCAATGAAGATAATAGTATGATTCAGTTCTACCAAAAGACTTTCAGGAGCACAGTTATTTTGAATGTTAGATAACCATTGTATATGGTAAACATGAATCCTATAGAAACTTTCTTAATCTGCAGGACAGTGCAGCAGTTTTGTGCTAAAGAATGCTAAACTAGACAATAGTGTAACTTCTATGTCATCAATAGTACTTTTAAGAGATATATCCCAGGCAAATGCAGTCCTGGTAATTATGGATTAGACCTCCAGTGATTTGTAGGGAGTTTAATAAAGGCATGAAGAGAAAATCCAGTCATTTCAGTGATTTACTGGCTACTTACTAATTAAGGCTGGAGGGCATGTTTTATCTGAGGAAAAGGAAAGTTTATTTTCCTGTTTTCTGAGATTTGCTGGCAAATGCTGAAGAAAATGACCAAGAAGGACAGCAATTGTTAAAAAAGGTATTTTGTGGATTAGAAAGCTCATTTGTAGCCAGAACAGGTATCTTGGGGATGCTCAGTACTGGCTTTCTGCTCTCTGATGACAGCTGCTAAGTTATGCATGTCCAAAACTTCAATTAAAACTCTTAGTAATGATTCAAATAACCCTTCATCTAAATACTGACTTTGACTGGTGTAAGGAGCTCAGGTACTGCCTCTGACTTCCAGTTGGATTGCAACCTTGCATTTGCTGTCATTATTTCATAGCTCTTTGGCTCAACCTGCCAAGAAGCAAGTTGTATTTTTCTTCTATGGTGTGTGCACTTAGTGTTCCATGTATTCCCTCTGCTGTGTTATGATAGTGATAATATCAACAGCTTTGATTTATATTCCTTTAGCAATGGTACCTAACTTCTTGTTTGCTTTCTTTACTACAACTGGCTACTTGGCTAAAGGCTTGAAAGGATTTTTGTGTCATAACTTTCAATCTCTTTTTATGCTGCAGAATCTTTCTTTTAGGTGAGAGTCTGTCAGTTTGGTTCTTTGTTCCAGGGCTTGTCAGTGTCTGTTCATCTACATTTGCTTTTGGCAACATCAGGGTCTTAAATGATAGAAATCTTTTCCTCTTCAACTCCAGTTTCCATGTGATACGTTGTGGCTCCTCATTATCTAATAACAATTACAGGTTTTGAAATCTTCCCCTTTAACACTTTTATTTGAGTCTTTTGAGATGAGAAAAAGAGAGGAGACAATGAGGCATTCGAGGACACATCTTGGACTTGCGTAGCATCCTTTTGTCTCTGTTATTGTTAACCCATTTCTGTGCAAAAATTGATCAAAAAAATCGCAAAATGGATACAACCTTCTGGATGAAAATGTGCACTTTGGCCACTAGATTAGCCACATCCTTTGTTGGGAAAAGCACATCTCAGCCAGGTATCATTTTTTGATCCTAATTCAACATAACATGCAAGTCCCTTCCTAACCAAAATGCTGAACAGCATTTAACATTTTTTTTAACTCTTTGGGCTTGATTAAAAAGCTGAACATTTGCCTCGAGGTCCTTCTGGTGTCTCATTTGAAGCCTGTTTAGTTTCCCAGCAGAGACACAGCAGATGTGGCCGCTCCAGGCGAGGGGGGCATTGGGACAGTCTGGCAAAAGCCTCATGAGGATGGTGCTGGTGTCCCTGTGCTGTGCCCTGGAGCTGCCCTGCTTGCAGGGACACCTGGCCCACACCAGGGTCTTCAGCTCCATCAGCCTTGGCACCATCACTGGCCAAACAAAGTCTCTTCTGACAAGCAGAGGGGTTTTTGGGGGCAGTAGAGCAGGGTGGGAGTCAGGAATTAATAGAGTAGGGACCTAAACAGCTCTGATTTTCTGAGGAGACATCACTGCTAGCTTGGGTTCTCTAATTCTTATTTTGTGGATCCAGCTTTTACTGCCATGGCTGTACTAAGCAGAAGTACAAAAAAAATCTAGGTTAATCTCTCACTGTTTGGAAATCTCCTTATTTCTTAACACAGGGTGTTAAAAAGGTTTGCTGAATGGCACATCCAATGTGAAGGGTGAGACAATAATTATCCTTAGTTTCTGGGAAGGTGTTTGAAACACCTGAGAACAAGAATGGATTTAAACTGAAAAGTCTCTTGCTCAAATACATTTCCACTTGAATCTTTTGCAGTCCTTCTGATTTCTGCCCTTTGGCCTCCTTCCAGTTCAGTGGATGTCCTAGTCCTACACCAGGGAAAGCTTCACACTGTTCCATCAAACTTTTGTCAAATGATTCTCCAGCTAAAATGTAACTGACATTTTTTTTTTTTCACGGCTTGTTTTTTCACCCTGTCAGAACAGTCAGAGCAGCAATCAAACCATCAAGCCAGTGGTGTGGAAACACACCATGCTGGTATTTTTGGCATGGCCTAGAACATCCTTTTCTATGGATCTATGTGGGAGGGACATCTAGGGGTAGAGTTTTCTTCATCTGGGCATCAGATAGACATTGTCCATCCTGCTTATTGTTTCACTGCCCAGTTTAGTCTCCTGTCTGTCTCTGTCTGGCATCACAGGACCACGGGGGTTGTGGGGGTGGACATGCCACCAAGTCTTTGATGAATTCATTGGTTTTGCTCCTGTCAGCATTTGGCCTGTTTTCCACTGGATCTGTTCATCTTGGTTAACCTAATGCATCTCATTTCTGACTTTCCTTTGTCATTAAAAAAGCACCTACTCAAACTCTTTCTTGCACTTGCAGGGTTTAACCTTTATTTTTAAACTAGATTGGAAGATACTGTATTACATGGTGGAGAGCAAAAGGGGAGAAGGTGGTTGGTGTCTTTTTGACAACAGAGCCAGACGAAGGTTTTCTCAAGGGCTTTAGGAGTCACATAATCCATCCTTTGCCTGACAGGATTAGCTGAAGCTAAGGCATCCTGGACCACATTTGTGTAGCCTATTTGTACATAAAAATTTGCACCATTTGGGTTAGATATCCTTCCTGGGATCACAGGAATGCTCTTCATGCCAATGTCCATGCTGCCTCTCAGACCCCTTCAGGTCTGTTGTGGAGCACACTCTTTCTCCATGCACCTGCCATTTCCCACCAGCCTCCACTTTGGAAGATCAAATGGTGTAACCCCTCTATCCCCTCTGCTCTTCTAGGTGGCAGGGATGGGTGTGGACCATCCCCTGCCCCAGCAAGGAAAGGATTGCTGAGCTTTCCTTTCAGTGCCAGTGATCCCTGGGTCTCCAGAGAAGTTAGCTGGATGGAGAAGTCTAGGGAAATGTTAAAACAAATTTATGCAGCACTCAACTGCCAAATTTTTCAGGAGGGGAAGAGCTGGAGGATGAGGGTAAATGAGCTCTGGTCTTGCAGTTGATGTCACTAAATTTTTATAGGGTTGAGATTTATTCTGGTGTCAGCCTCCTGTGGCTGTACATAGAGGGGGCAGGATGCAATAGCCTGTTTAAATAAAAACTGTTTGGCAGTGTGTAAAGCCACCCTTCTTTAATCCTTAATGAACATGTTGTCTCTTTGTATCACTCATTGTTAGCTTCTTTCTTGCTGTTCCTCATCTGAGTGAATCTGTGCATGGTAGTTTTTCATAGAGGGAGAGAGTGGGAGGCAAATATTCAGTCAGAGCTCCCTTTATTTGCCCATGTACAGAACCAATATGTCAGTTAAGAGAGAAAGGATGATGAAGGGACTCGAGCATCTCCCTGCTCAAGGGCTGAGGGAACTGGGGTTGTTTAGTCTTGAGAAGACTCAGAGTGGATCTTATGAATGTCTACAAATATCTGAGTAGTGCCCAGCAATAGGACAAGGAACAATGGGGATAAACTGGAGTTTTAAGAAGCTGTGCAGGGAGATTCTGGGAGCTGATGACTCCAGAAATTGTTTCTTCTGCTGAGGCACAAACACAGGCTGGGTAAAAGGAAGATGGCAAAGAATTAAGGCAGGCAGTACTGCAGCAGAGAGCTTGCCTTCTGAAAGCTTGCTTAGTGCTTGAAAGAATACAGAGGAGATGCATAAAGCAGACAGAACTGTCTGACTGGAGCATCTTCAAACAAAGAGTGGTGTTTGTATGTAATCAAGTCAATTCTTCCATGTCAAATACAGAGATTTTGATATGTGTCTTAATGTACTAAGTAGTAATCTGAGATTTTGAATTATTTTGGGTCTAAATTGGGACTGCATAGTGTAGATGTGCTTTATTTCTCAAGGTGCTTGGAAATTATGGCATTTTTTTAAGCATTTATTTCAGATTCTTTGCAGAAAAATGCTATAAAAGAAGGTAATATATAGTCAAAGTAAAGAGAAATTCAGTGAGAAAAATAAAAAACACTGAACATAGCAGGGCTTGTTTTTATAGTAAGAAAAACTAAGAAAACTCCAATATACCATTGGAGGAAGGTATGATTTGCTTAGAAAAGGAAAAATACCGTTCAAATTAAAATTGTGCATTGTGCAAAGCAGAATGACAAATAGGAAACTGAGAGGGAGCACCCTGATCTATTGGAGTGTAAAAGGCAAACCATTAGCAAAAGTGGCATTACAGGGATCTTTTAAATTAGCTGTAGGCACACACAAACTGAATTATCTGAAATGATGTTGAGAAATAAAAATAACATGTTTCCATTAGCTTGGCTTGGTGCTTTCCCTCAGTGCCACCTCCAGAAAATACCTAGCAGTGGTGTTGGAAGGCATCCTCAGCAAGTAGAACTAATTTGTTTACTCATTTGCATGACCAGAAGAGCAGGTTTCATACTACGTGTGTGTGTGGAGTGTTTGTGTGCATATATAAAATATCCATTCCTTTCATATGACAGTGATTTTTCTCACGGTTTTCTAATGATCACAGCTTTATTTCTGGATATTAAAAAAAAGTCTGCCTTGCAGAAAGTCAGACAGAATAACTGTGTCAAATAAGATTTATTTCAAGGAATAGAAATGCAGCTGCCTTTCCAAACAGAAAAGTAAAGACTTAAGAAAAAAAAAATAAAATAAAAGAAGCTTTTAGAAACTCCTTTTGCTGATTTCCTCACCTTATCAGAGCTCAGAGCCAGCAAAAGACTCCCACTGATTGAAGCAGCTGCAGAAGCTAAATGAAGTTTTTAGGTGAACACTTCAAATTGAAGCTGGCTTGGAGGCTCATGGAGTCATTTGGACTCTTAGCGTGTGGAGTGCAGAGGTAACAGTGTTTTAACCATTATCACCTCAGAAAAAAACACTGCAAGTAGTGGGTGTTTTAGGAAATTGGTTAAAAAACATTCTTACGGAAGGACAGGGTATCTATCTGTGTTTTCTTGACTCTATTCTGTAGAAATCGTGGCATATTTTGAATCCTTTAGGAACATCTGGTGCCCTGATCCAGCTGCTGCACAGCAGCATCTCATGGGAGTCTCAGCTGGGACTCTGGCCCATTCTGGATCATTCTTTCTGATCAGCACCTTTCAGAGACTTGATTGCCTTTTCTAATATAAAACTCAGCTCCTTTTCTGGTATCTTCTCACATGACGTGAGTGCTGCCAGTAATAAAAAGCATTCGCTTTTCCCTGTTCAGACTGCCCTAAGTGGCCTGAGATTTTCTTGACCTGGAAAGGAAATACTGAAAGAAAAAATCTAATTTTGTAATGACTTAATGTGCTGTAGATTCATTACTATTTTTGCAGGAATTATTCTCACTTCATTAGCTTGCTCTCTCCTTCCACTCATTTTTATAAGAATTATTATGAAGCCAGAACTTGATTAGTGCTGCCTTTGTCAATTCAAGTTATTAATGATTAGTTAATTCTCTCAAGGAATCTATTTTTTTACTGTGGCACTATTCATTTTAAGCCATTGAATCTTATGTTTAAACATTTTTAGCACTTACTTTCAATTATGTAGTCACAGTAGTGTAAAAAAACCTTAAATACTTCCTTAAAGATGACTTGTGAAACAGGAATGATTTATGTCTGATTTTCACAGCTCTAAAAATAGCTCTAAATGCAAGTGTTACCTACTGTAATGTGATGCAACTCACAAGCAAAACAGGGAATAAGTGAGATTCTGGTCTGAACTTTGAATATCACTTCTGTAGAAGAACAAGTGACTTCTTCACAAGAGACTCATTATTTCTCCACTAGTAGTGGAAGTGCAAAATTACTAAGGTGATTTTCTTGTTAATAATTCGAGTCTTGTCAACATTTTCTCAGCTCTTCATAGTGACTGAAGGCACCTTTTCCTTCCAAAATTTGCAGATAAGAGATAAGATACCAACTGTATGTCTGGAATGACCTGACCTGGTACATAAAAATAACTGTACTGTGCTAAAAATGATGGGAAATCTAAATAAGAATCAGTGGGTACAAGGGTTTGGAAGTAAAATAGGACGAAGTAAATAGGACAACTGTTGGTTGAGTTTTCTTTTTCCTTAACACCTCTGTGGCACTGCAGTGAAGAGTAAATAAGTAACGTGTGCTTTTGGGAAGTTTAAGACTGCCCTGTTTGCATGTTGTGTGTGGGAATGTGGAGAAGAGAGAAAAACAAGAGCAGAGTGTCCGTGAGAATGTGAGTCAGGTCTCCAGGGGATGATTGTGAGGCTGGAGGAACAAACTGTGTCATTGGGGAAGGGACTGGGACTGATGTCTTGGGGAGAATGGAAGTGTCTTTGCTTACAGAACTAGGGTAGCCAGCCCTTTAGGAGAGTTTCTGGTGATGTTTGAAAGATAAGCATGTCCAGGATAGTCAGCAGAAGACCTGCTGCCTCTTGGGCAGCCTGACTGAGTGAGCACTCACCAAAGTGCTTCAGCAGCTCCATCCTCTGCCCTTTCTCTGGTTAAATCCCAGCAGAGCTGAAAGCTCCAACCAGGGCTATGTGGAGCCACTCACTGGAGTCCTGGGGCTCTTGAGCTCTCTTGGTTGGCTCTGTGTCCCACTTGTACCTCACACAGAGGAATTAAATTAGAAGTATTTTCAGGTGCTGACTTACAGGATCAGATAATGAGGGGTTGTGTGGTATTTTTAGGAGATGAGCTTCTTGCTGCTATTGTTAAAAATACTCCATTTACACATTTTTTTTTCAGGATTTCTCATACCTTTCATACAAGTTACATGCTCACAGTCCCACCTCATCATTTTTCACAAATTAATGCTCAGTTCTGCTGGGAAACTTTGTTGGTCTGGGAAGGAGTGACTTTGTAAGTGCTCTCCACACATAGGANCTGCAGAAGCTAAATGAAGTTTTTAGGTGAACACTTCAAATTGAAGCTGGCTTGGAGGCTCATGGAGTCATTTGGACTCTTAGCGTGTGGAGTGCAGAGGTAACAGTGTTTTAACCATTATCACCTCAGAAAAAAACACTGCAAGTAGTGGGTGTTTTAGGAAATTGGTTAAAAAACATTCTTACGGAAGGACAGGGTATCTATCTGTGTTTTCTTGACTCTATTCTGTAGAAATCGTGGCATATTTTGAATCCTTTAGGAACATCTGGTGCCCTGATCCAGCTGCTGCACAGCAGCATCTCATGGGAGTCTCAGCTGGGACTCTGGCCCATTCTGGATCATTCTTTCTGATCAGCACCTTTCAGAGACTTGATTGCCTTTTCTAATATAAAACTCAGCTCCTTTTCTGGTATCTTCTCACATGACGTGAGTGCTGCCAGTAATAAAAAGCATTCGCTTTTCCCTGTTCAGACTGCCCTAAGTGGCCTGAGATTTTCTTGACCTGGAAAGGAAATACTGAAAGAAAAAATCTAATTTTGTAATGACTTAATGTGCTGTAGATTCATTACTATTTTTGCAGGAATTATTCTCACTTCATTAGCTTGCTCTCTCCTTCCACTCATTTTTATAAGAATTATTATGAAGCCAGAACTTGATTAGTGCTGCCTTTGTCAATTCAAGTTATTAATGATTAGTTAATTCTCTCAAGGAATCTATTTTTTTACTGTGGCACTATTCATTTTAAGCCATTGAATCTTATGTTTAAACATTTTTAGCACTTACTTTCAATTATGTAGTCACAGTAGTGTAAAAAAACCTTAAATACTTCCTTAAAGATGACTTGTGAAACAGGAATGATTTATGTCTGATTTTCACAGCTCTAAAAATAGCTCTAAATGCAAGTGTTACCTACTGTAATGTGATGCAACTCACAAGCAAAACAGGGAATAAGTGAGATTCTGGTCTGAACTTTGAATATCACTTCTGTAGAAGAACAAGTGACTTCTTCACAAGAGACTCATTATTTCTCCACTAGTAGTGGAAGTGCAAAATTACTAAGGTGATTTTCTTGTTAATAATTCGAGTCTTGTCAACATTTTCTCAGCTCTTCATAGTGACTGAAGGCACCTTTTCCTTCCAAAATTTGCAGATAAGAGATAAGATACCAACTGTATGTCTGGAATGACCTGACCTGGTACATAAAAATAACTGTACTGTGCTAAAAATGATGGGAAATCTAAATAAGAATCAGTGGGTACAAGGGTTTGGAAGTAAAATAGGACGAAGTAAATAGGACAACTGTTGGTTGAGTTTTCTTTTTCCTTAACACCTCTGTGGCACTGCAGTGAAGAGTAAATAAGTAACGTGTGCTTTTGGGAAGTTTAAGACTGCCCTGTTTGCATGT
>VYZU01039669.1:0-16829 GCA_013401355.1 Ceyx cyanopectus | reverse complement strand
CAACAAAGTTTCCCACTTGTACCTCACACAGAGGAATTAAATTAGAAGTATTTTCAGGTGCTGACTTACAGGATCAGATAATGAGGGGTTGTGTGGTATTTTTAGGAGATGAGCTTCTTGCTGCTATTGTTAAAAATACTCCATTTACACATTTTTTTTTCAGGATTTCTCATACCTTTCATACAAGTTACATGCTCACAGTCCCACCTCATCATTTTTCACAAATTAATGCTCAGTTCTGCTGGGAAACTTTGTTGGTCTGGGAAGGAGTGACTTTGTAAGTGCTCTCCACACATAGGATCATCCCTCAGTGGGCTGATATGCTGTTGCTCTTTCCTTTCTGTCCACTGCTTGCTGATTGTCAATGTCATATTTTAGATATACCAGCCAAATGAACAGAATTCCCTTCTTCCAACAGTTGAAATCCAAGTGCCTATGTAATCTTCTGCACCTAGTCTTCTGCATGGCTATTTTGCTATTCACATGCAGGGGCTCTGGTATGAAACTTCATTCATTTTGTCAAATGAAACACCCATTCAAAACTTGTTAACCTGCCAGACTCCCTTTTTGGTGGTATAATTGCTACAGGATAGTGGTAATATCCAAAATGATTTAAAATTTCTGAGGTTTTATGTAAATCCTTTTCATGCATCTAAGGCAAACTGAAATTATGTTGTCATTTTTTGATGACATCGTGTTAAAACTACTGGAACTAGTTGAGTGTTTCTGAAGAATGGTTCCATTACTTAGCTGGGCTCTGGAGATCAGATACACTGAATTGGGAAATTCTTTTCCTTTTTCTTTCTTAATTAATTTCTGTTTCATAGTTAAATAGACTATGTGCAATCTGAATAATTTTAGATTTTCCAAGTATTCCCAATATGCTTTTTATCAATAGCTATGTTCTACAAAGTTATCACTGCTTTCTAACTGCTTCATCACTTCCTTTCTGGTTATTAGTTGGGATGAAATTGTTCCACATTCAGGGTTTTGTCTTGATTCTGTCTGCTTTGTAATGGTCTTTGGTCTTCTTGGTTTTTTTCTTCCCCTTTCTAGGGGATTAGTTTATTTGGTTTTCGTTCTCTCTTTTCATTTCTCTTGTGGATTCTTTACAAATCTGCATATCACTTTCTACATAAATTACCCATTCCCATTTTCATCAAGGTTTCTTTTTATCCTCAAACCTCCAGTCAATCTCTCTGAAGCTGAACTGGACTTCTTGTTGAGTGTTTATAGTGGAATATCCCACCCCTGTTGAATTCAGTGGGAGTTTTGTCATTCATGTCAATGACTTTAATGCTTCACTCATGGTTAACATGCATTAGGCTTTAATTATTGTGCCTTTTGGGCACCTCCAGCCTTCTTCTTGCTTCATGGCTTTTAATTACCTCCTGTTGAGTACACTATTTACTCCTCCTAATTCTACTCTGCTTGTTTTTTCAAAGCATACTTCTCATTGCTTGTCAGTACACAGGAGAAGGATGATACCTTAGGAAAATATAAAGAGAGCCAGAAGGGAATTATGGTTAAACATTAAGCATTCTTTTTGCAAATCATTCCATGAAGGCAATGTGCCTATTGATTTTGATCAGCTCCATGGGAAACATGGACTGCTGGACGCCAAGCAGTGAAGGAATGGAGCCTTCCAGAACATGATTATCACATGGTGTGCACAAAGTAGTAATTGTTTAGGAAATTCTAAGGTTGTTTTTTTTTTGTGTAGGGAACACACAGTAACCAAAAAATGATTAATAGCAATTGCATATCAAAGTAAGACAAAGTGAAATTGTCAGCTGCTGTTTGTCAGTGAGTTGATGGCACTATCAACTTTGTGGCTTTCTTGTATTTATTGGCTTGCTTCTTTTTAATCTTTTGGATACTGCTTGGATAATTTTGCTAAGGCATTCATGTAAATATGTCAATGTCCACAAAAAATTCATGGCACCATCAACTCTGTAAGTGAAACAAAGCTTAATTGCTCTATTGTTTGTGAATTTTCTCATGGCTGGTCTACAGCTCTGAAGGTGCAGATTAATTACACTAATAAGAGAAAGAGGTAGATTTTCTAAATTTACCTGTGCATCTTATGATGGTACAGCTTATTTCTTGTGTGGGACAAAATCTGTCACTTGCTGCAGGTTTGTGTAACACTCTGAAGAATAAGATTTGGTCTTAGTGGTTTTTGCATGTTCTCATTTCCAAAGCTCCTTTGCTGTGTGAGACAATACTCTGTTGGGTCACAAAAAGGACAGCAGTAATGGTGCTGAATTTCTCAAAGCAAGATGTTCTACTAAGAAACAGAACTACTGGGAATAGCAGCTCAATATCATGACCTTTGGCTTTTTAATATGACTTGCAAAATGTAACTGGTCGGCAGTAGAAGCAGCTCTGTGTGCATCTGCAGGCTGCTTTGTGTGTGCACGAGTTCCTTTCATGGTGGGAGCATGTGAAGTGTAATACCACACATCAATCAAATGCTGAATAGGTGAGACTTGAAATTGTCAGCATGCTTCAGGAATAATGTTAAATACAAGTACTTAGAGGACAGGAAGGGAATATGTTACCTGTAAATGTCTAAGAAGAAGTAATGACATAGACTTAGTCAGATAATAAGTCTAGTACTACAATAAATTTATTTTCTTTTTAGAAAACTGAGCAGTTTCTAAAGGTTTTGTCAGGCTCAGTTCTGGAGAAGTGAAGTGTTGCCTGAGATCAGGGTCTATTTCTTCGACTTCAGAATACAGGGAAGTAATTTTTGAAGAAAAATTTCTCGTGCTATTGCCTGTCTCAAAGGGGGAAAAGGATCCTGGGGCAAGAGCTAGTGGTGGTCATTGAAAGGTCTTTAAACCAGACTTGAAAAGGGGTGAGGATAAAACTGGGCTTGCTAGAGAGGACCCTGGGAGTGTGGTAGAGAGGTTTTACAATTGGCTGTCTCAGTGGAGGTGTGGGATGGTGATCCATGTGGCAGCAAAGACACAAGAGGTGATAGGCTGGTAACAAAACATCTGGTGAGAACTGGGACTTCTCCCTCCAAGAAGGTGGCAGGGCCATTAATTAGCCCAGCTGAAGTGGACAGTTGAGGAAGGTGAGGCTGTGGGGTGTCGCTCTATGTCAGGGAGGGATAGGAATGTCTACAGCTTAATGATAGAGAAGAGAGGGTTGAGTGTTTATGGGTAAGAAACAAGGGGAAGAAGGCCAACAAGGCAGGTATTGTGGTGGGAGTTTGTTATGACCACCCAGTCAGGATGGTGAGACTAGTGAAGTACTCTGTAAGCAGCTGGGAGAGGTTTGGTGATTGCTGCCTCTTCTTGTGGGGACTTCAGCTTCCCAGATTACTCTGGGAATATAATAGAGCAGGGAGGGAGCAGTCCCAGAGGTTCTTACTGTGTGTGGAAGATGCAGCTGGTGAAGGAACCAACTAGAAGAGGGACCCTTCTGGATCTGCTGCTTGTTAACAGAGAAAGACTTCTAGGAGATGAAACAGTCAGAGGCTGAAAGGGTTATTAAAGACTGGAACAGGCTGCCCAGGGAAGGGGTTGAATCACCATCTTTGGATATATTAAAAAGCCATCTAGATATGGTGCTAAAGGACATGGTGTAGAAGTGGCCCTGGTAGAGTTTGGTAAGAGTTGGACTTGATAATCTTAAAGGTCTTTTCCAACCACAGTGATTCTGTGATTTTGTGGTTCTATAAGAGCAACTACCCTCTTATAGAATTTTTTTTCTTTCTGAAGTATTGCTGGTGACTGGAGTCCCACTGCATGCAAACATTCCATCAGGGTGTCCTGGTCCTATCCTGGCCACACAGTGGAAGCAGAGAAGAAATTACTCCCAAGATTCTGTTTAAAAATAGTTTTGACAACTAGCTCAGTAGTGGGGAGGGCAAGAGTGCATTCCAATTTGTTCCTTACTGTGGCTGCTGCTCCCAAGCTAGTTCATTTTTAAACAAAACTAATCCCCCCTCTGTCTTCTTGTTTTTGCAGAATTTAGATTTTGACAGTCTTGAGCCATACATCAATCACTTTGCCTCTTAAGTCTTAACATGTCAACATCAATATTCTGAGATTTCAGCTTTCTCTTTGATATCTTTTCTGACTGGTAACACTAGCTCGGAGTTGAAGTTGTTCTGCAGTAACAGCTAGAATTAGGTCATTGAGAACTCTGTAGATAGATGCTTTTAGTTTTCTGACAATTAAGCATCTGTTTCTTTTTTCCCCTAGTATGGGTAAAGGTGGCAGCCTCTTCATCCTTGCCTTCCAAACCTCAGGAAGAGGTCTTTTCCTTGCTTGAGGTCCATGTCCTGGTACTGAAACCCTGGCAAAGAAGTCTCAACAACACAATATGGCAAAGAGATTAGGGTTAGCATTGGGGGAACTGTTACTGCCCTTTGAAAGAGGTCCAGACCTGTTAAGATGACAGAATATGCTACTACTAACAGTAGCTCAATCATAGAAGTAAAAAGTGACACCAAAGGTGGGCAGACATTATTAGAGTAGGTAATTCTTTTGGTAGTAAGGATTTTTTCTCTCTCAGCAGCTTATGTTGAGCAGTTTTCTTATTCCTCCCTCTTGCATTCTGTATTTCTGTGCTCTTTCTGTCTATATTTTTGTCCATCAACCCAAGAAGAGCAGTCAGGAGGAGGTTGCCCTGTGCTGCTGTGACAGGAATTTATTACTGCTCTTTTTTTGTGGAAAGCATGTTCTTTTCCATCTTGGTGCCAGCATGCAGAAGGGAATCCAACCCCCAAAATCTTGTTTGCATTGGTTGTGATAAATGTTTCCTCAGTGTTGCTCATCCAACTCCTCTCTAACAGGCAAGAATATCTTGTAAAGGAACTAAAACCCACATAAAGAATCTCAAACCACCAACTCAACAAAACTCCTTCCTGGCAGAAAACATGAATGGACTTCCTATGCCCTTAGCTTTAGCTGGCTGCTTTGGGGAAGCAGTTCTGAGGATTTGAAATCCCTGTGTTTGCCTCTTCTTGGGCCTTTCTGGTATCTGCTGTTGGGGTGTGTGGGAAGGCAAGCTGTAAATGTCCTGAACATATATATTCTATATATGCTGGGTCTGGAGAGAAATAGAAAAAGACTTAAAGCTTCTGGACATCGCTTTTTGGTTTAAAGAAGTCACCTGGTCCTCCATCACCAGCTGGTGGGGGCTGTGTTCTGCAAATGGGGAGCAAGTGGGAGCTTCCAGTGCAATGACTTGTGTTTCAAAGGCTTTTGTATGTACTTTCTAGACTAACTCACTGCTCTGATTGTTGCCTTCTGAGGCCTGAGGACTTCAGAATACTTTTAAATTAATCGATTGGCTAGAAATAATTCTTAAGAGTGGGGGAAAAAACCCATATATTGTGAAGAAGGAATTTGTTACACAGAGGTGAGGTAGGACAGGTATAGACCAACTCTGTCATTGAATCTAATCCCCTGCAATTACTGAGGATTATTACAATTATTACAACAGATGTCTTGTTCAGGGGTTCACAGAACAGCTGTCTCCTAGGATCTGATGTTTGCAGAACATCTGCCACACAAATGGTCACATATCATCAACCACAAAGTGATTCATACTGTGACAAATGCTGAGTTAAGACCAAAGCAACGCAAGGCCCAAAAGAGACAACTACAATGTCATGGTAAAGAAAATAAGAAATATTGAGAGACTTGTCCATGTCCTGTATCTCTGAGATGACAAGGACTCAGCCAGCTACAGCTCCTGGATGATCCCAAGAGGCATTGTCAAAATTCCAGTGACTGCAGCCAATTCTTCTGGAGGAAAGTTCCTTCTATGTGAAATCTGTTGTTTGAACTTGCAGTGAGGCAGTAGCACTCATGCTCCTCTCTTGTTTTTATCTGGGGGTAAATGCTGATGCTTCAGGGAAAATAAAAAAGCCAAATTAAAATGTCCCTCAAAATGAATGCAAAGTCATACAGGAGTAGGACCCAGCTCCCTTGTGCAGTGTTTTAACTTCCCACCATCTCTCTTGCTAATATAGCATCCATCTTCATTAGTGTGATCTATCTGTGGTTGAAAGCTGTCAGAATTACCTAGCAGCACAATTTCATTTGAGGAATTACTAATATCAGCTCTTTTATACTGTTGTTCCAAGACTAGTGTCTTGTTAATGGAATGACAAAAACTTATTGGTAATGTCAGGACTTTTAAAACTTTATTTTTTATTACTTTGTGGCATTTCCCCCGTGAAATTTGTGAAGCTGTAGAAATGTGTTTCCAAAAAATTAAATAGCAGAATATTTGAAGAGTCCCATCTAATGTCACTTCTTTGCCTGGTGAGCTGGAACACTACTGCATACATGTAATTAATTCCATGTACTGCATGTCATGTAACATAATGCATAGTTCAGTATTTCTTGTGCATGAAAAGAAAAGAGTATATTAAGAGAAGTCTGTCCTATTTTATTCATTAAGGTTCTGAAAGTTTAAATACATTGAGGAAGATTTCTCATGGAGTATCCACTGGGGAAGTGAGTTAAAATGAAAAGATGCAATTCTGTGGCCAGATGCAGGTGGCTTTGTAAAATTCTGTTCTCTTAGTCAAAATTAATAAAGCCAAGTATGTTTTCAAAATCTAGGATTTATTCCTGTTCATCAGGTCAGCAAAATAAAGTTCCCATTTGATGGCACAGCAAATGAGATCTTCTTGTAGTAAAGTGGCACCTTCTTCCTCTACTGGATTTAGATAAAGCAGCTGTGATTAAAAATAAAAGGCAGGGTTTGTTCAGGTCCTCAGATGACATTCTGGTGTAGGAATAGGAGATACCCTGACACAAGGCCTCTTGGAAGAGCTAGGCATAGCTGAAATTTGTAAAACTAATTAATTATGTGTTGGATTCCTTTTTCAGCAGTGGGGCTAATGAGATGTTTTGTATGTGTTTTTAATAGTGTTTGTGATCTTGTTTCTTGTCATAGTCCTGCCACTCCGTAGTAGGAAGCAAACATTAATTAGTGCATAATTTACAGCAGGAAAAGCAGAGGCTTGGGTAGTTAATCAATTTTAACAGAAGATTTTTATCTAGAGCTGTTTGGGGGATTTCCCACTAGTGCATCTTCATGTGGTAGGTTTTTACTCTCATCTCAGATTATGTCATCTTAAAGTGTCCAGAAATAATTGTTTTGGGATCTTTAAAAGTCTAACCTGAGGTGTTTGAGGCAGAAGCTTTAAACAAAAAGACAATACCAAATTGAGAAAGGCTTTGCTATTGTCCAGTTTCAGGTGGAATAAGTCACACACCTCAGTGATTGTATGGTCCACAAAGATACCATGTTGTACATGTACATTAAAAAATTCTTTAGGATAATGTTTTGTCCCAGATTTTTAGGAAAGACCTGGGATTTTACCCATCTTTTCCTCTTAGAGCATGATTTTACAATGAAAGCTTTAGTCATGTTGTCAATGATTCTGCAGGAGAGAGCTCTGCTTCTTTCTTGCAACGTTCATTCCAGTTATGAATTTGATATCCTGATTTATTGATGATGATCAACAGTGACTAATGGTCAGGCTGTGTTTTCATTGAGTCTTGCTGATTTTGATCAGGAAAGAAATATTCAATGTTCTTCATGTCTTCAGGGAAAGTAATCACCCCTCTCAGGGAAGTCACTGAAAGACAGCCAGTGGTTTCTCTGTGTTTCCAGTTGTCAAACACTGCTGGTGGCTTCAGACCCTGAGAAATCCACAGGGCTGTTTGTTTTGCTGGGGCAACCCAATGTCACCATTTCCTGAGAAGTTCAAGGTGGAAGTAGTTTCATTACAAGGTGTTGAATTTTATAGTTCCTTCATCACATGTGTCAGATTAATAGGAAGAAAGTGTTTGCAGTGGTTGACTTTAATTAGCAGAATGGAGAAGTCTGCCAACAAGAATAATCCGTTTTTTGGTGACCAAGTGTTTAAGTCATTTAGAAGTTATTCCATTTATTCTGAATTATGCCCTCATTTATTGAAGTTTAATCTATTTGGAAAAATACCAGTTGTAATTGTGCACTTCACAGAGCACAAATTATGTTGCAGAATATTTAAAAAATACTTCTTTATTTCCTAGTCTCTTCTTTTTTACTATTAGGTCTTGTAATGCTTTTAGCATCCTCTGTTACATCTCGTCTCAAAGTCTCATATCTCTTAGATTTACCATTTGATAAGTATTTGCATCTGTTACAAAGGCTCCTTTTTACAATCTCTGTATCATTGCCAAGCTGAGACCTGGATCAGCAGTAAAAATACAGAGATGCTGATTAATGCTTTTGTCATCTCAAGGGCTGATTACTGTAATTCACTCTTTTTAGGGACTTTCAGCCCATGCTGTTAGGGAATTGCAACTGACACATAATGCTGCCATGAGGGTTCTCTTCAAATTGAGATTATTTGAATGTATTACAGTGATTTATTTTTTTTTAAGACACAAATTTGTTAGTGGAAAAAAAATCCTAATTATTACATATATTTGGGGAATCCTAAAACATTACTACTATGAGCCTATCATGGGAGTAATTTTGCTGTTCTGATCTTTCCTATAGATCATCCAATTTATGGACCTGTCCTGTTGAAGTCTATTAAGATTGTTCATCATCAACAGAATAAATTATCTATTGATATTTTCTAAGCTGAATTTGTCTTGTTTTTCAATCAGTGTGGAAATGCTTTATATTTACTTGAATGTCTGAATTGAAGGTTTTCCTGTCCCTATTTTCAATTTGCAAGTGTATAATTACAGGCTTGGATAAGTCTTCCTGAAAGCTAATTAATCACAGATATTGAAGTTCTCCAAATGACAGTCCAGATTCAAAGATAGTTTTGAATTGTAATATTTCATAGAAGACATTGTGTTATTTTTATGTTTTTTTTTTCTTCAGCTACTTTAAATTTTCTTAGGAAAACAAGAAATAATTCTTTTCTGAGCAAATTTCTTTTTCAGTGTTACATAGGTGAGAAAACACTGGGTTTTAGCTGCCCTAAGCAGAATATTCAGAGTGGGTTTAGCAACATGGGTAAGAGTGCTGACCTGTTTATGGATGCCAGTCAGCACTAATTAGCAACCTTATGTTAATGAAGTATTTTTCCCCTCTTAAGAGGAAGCTCAAACCTCTAAAAACTCATTAAAAAATAAAAGTTTCAAAGGAAAAGCAGCTTATGCTTTAGATTGCTGGGACTAAATGAAAGTTTCCATTCCAAGAGTTTCTTGCATACCTGTTTTTATTTATTAATTTTAAAAAAGAAAGGTCTACGACAACTAAAGACTATGGAGAAACTCAAAAAATCCAAAGCTGAATAACTATTATTTAGGTTTTTTTTTTGTTTTTTTTTTTTACCTGCCCCAGATAACACAAGGTGAGGAACCAGCAGAAAATAGAGGCTGTTTTATCAAGTTTGCTGCCTGTTGGAGAGAAATACATTATTTGTGTCAAATAGAAATACATTATTTGTGTCAAATAGAAAGACATTATTGGCACTGAAATGCAGAAGGAAGGGAAGTGTAGGAGCTGAGTTTGTCTTTAAGAATGAGACTCGACAGAAAGGGCACAGGCTCAGAGCCACCCTCAGAAGATGAGGTGTTGCTNCTGCTTCTTTCTTGCAACGTTCATTCCAGTTATGAATTTGATATCCTGATTTATTGATGATGATCAACAGTGACTAATGGTCAGGCTGTGTTTTCATTGAGTCTTGCTGATTTTGATCAGGAAAGAAATATTCAATGTTCTTCATGTCTTCAGGGAAAGTAATCACCCCTCTCAGGGAAGTCACTGAAAGACAGCCAGTGGTTTCTCTGTGTTTCCAGTTGTCAAACACTGCTGGTGGCTTCAGCCCCTGAGAAATCCACAGGGCTGTTTGTTTTGCTGGGGCAACCCAATGTCACCATTTCCTGAGAAGTTCAAGGTGGAAGTAGTTTCATTACAAGGTGTTGAATTTTATAGTTCCTTCATCACATGTGTCAGATTAATAGGAAGAAAGTGTTTGCAGTGGTTGACTTTAATTAGCAGAATGGAGAAGTCTGCCAACAAGAATAATCCGTTTTTTGGTGACCAAGTGTTTAAGTCATTTAGAAGTTATTCCATTTATTCTGAATTATGCCCTCATTTATTGAAGTTTAATCTATTTGGAAAAATACCAGTTGTAATTGTGCACTTCACAGAGCACAAATTATGTTGCAGAATATTTAAAAAATACTTCTTTATTTCCTAGTCTCTTCTTTTTTACTATTAGGTCTTGTAATGCTTTTAGCATCCTCTGTTACATCTCGTCTCAAAGTCTCATATCTCTTAGATTTACCATTTGATAAGTATTTGCATCTGTTACAAAGGCTCCTTTTTACAATCTCTGTATCATTGCCAAGCTGAGACCTGGATCAGCAGTAAAAATACAGAGATGCTGATTAATGCTTTTGTCATCTCAAGGGCTGATTACTGTAATTCACTCTTTTTAGGGACTTTCAGCCCATGCTGTTAGGGAATTGCAACTGACACATAATGCTGCCATGAGGGTTCTCTTCAAATTGAGATTATTTGAATGTATTACAGTGATTTATTTTTTTTTAAGACACAAATTTGTTAGTGGAAAAAAAATCCTAATTATTACATATATTTGGGGAATCCTAAAACATTACTACTATGAGCCTATCATGGGAGTAATTTTGCTGTTCTGATCTTTCCTATAGATCATCCAATTTATGGACCTGTCCTGTTGAAGTCTATTAAGATTGTTCATCATCAACAGAATAAATTATCTATTGATATTTTCTAAGCTGAATTTGTCTTGTTTTTCAATCAGTGTGGAAATGCTTTATATTTACTTGAATGTCTGAATTGAAGGTTTTCCTGTCCCTATTTTCAATTTGCAAGTGTATAATTACAGGCTTGGATAAGTCTTCCTGAAAGCTAATTAATCACAGATATTGAAGTTCTCCAAATGACAGTCCAGATTCAAAGATAGTTTTGAATTGTAATATTTCATAGAAGACATTGTGTTATTTTTATGGTTTTTTTTCTTCAGCTACTTTAAATTTTCTTAGGAAAACAAGAAATAATTCTTTTCTGAGCAAATTTCTTTTTCAGTGTTACATAGGTGAGAAAACACTGGGTTTTAGCTGCCCTAAGCAGAATATTCAGAGTGGGTTTAGCAACATGGGTAAGAGTGCTGACCTGTTTATGGATGCCAGTCAGCACTAATTAGCAACCTTATGTTAATGAAGTATTTTTCCCCTCTTAAGAGGAAGCTCAAACCTCTAAAAACTCATTAAAAAATAAAAGTTTCAAAGGAAAAGCAGCTTATGCTTTAGATTGCTGGGACTAAATGAAAGTTTCCATTCCAAGAGTTTCTTGCATACCTGTTTTTATTTATTAATTTTAAAAAAGAAAGGTCTACGACAACTAAAGACTATGGAGAAACTCAAAAAATCCAAAGCTGAATAACTATTATTTAGGTTTTTTTTTTGTTTTTTTTTTTTACCTGCCCCAGATAACACAAGGTGAGGAACCAACAGAAAATAGAGGCTGTTTTATCAAGTTTGCTGCCTGTTGGAGAGAAATACATTATTTGTGTCAAATAGAAATACATTATTTGTGTCAAATAGAAAGACATTATTGGCACTGAAATGCAGAAGGAAGGGAAGTGTAGGAGCTGAGTTTGTCTTTAAGAATGAGACTCGACAGAAAGGGCACAGGCTCAGAGCCACCCTCAGAAGATGAGGTGTTGCTCTGCAGATTTCCAGCTTAAAGCTCTGAGGCAAGGTGAAAGATTTTCTGCATGAAATGCCACAGTAGCCAAGGAGCACTCTGGAATAATTCCTTTTTGTAACTTGGTTTCTCAGCCTTGTAATTAAGAGATTGAATTGTCTTGTTAAAATAAACACGTTCTATTTTGTAAAGCACTGTAACGGTCTAATTTAGGCTGATAGATGGGATATGTTCTATGTTCAGAGGTAATCAATATAAGGAAACCAGAATACAGAGACATTTTCACCTGTGTAGCTGTTTTAAGCACCTTGTGAGCCCAGCTGTATCTCCCCTTGCTGGGTACCATGGGGATGTGAGGCAGGGTCAGCTGAGCTTGGCTGTGGGGCAGAGACAGCTTATGCTGCTGCTTGTCCTGTGAGAAGCTGGCAGCAGAGAGACAAACCATGAACCACCAGAGTAAGGAAGACAAAATAACTTACTTCCAACTAGATAATCCTCCAGACACAATAGAAGGATTTTCTTCTATCAGACTTACTTAAAACTTAGTGCAGAAAAGAAAAAGGCACCTTGGGGTGGGGGGTGGTGGTCCTTTGTGCAGGGTGATTGGTGCTTCAGTTCTTGCCTGCAATAATATTTTGGGGCTACCAATTTATCCTTTTGTAAAGTTTATTTCAGAAGTTGGAGGCACGGAAATCTGTGAAAATGTTGTTGGGGGGTGAAAAAAAGAAATGCAGATAATAATAACCTAAAAATATACCATGAAGTAACTGCTGAGTGACAGAAGGATGAGGGGATGAAATGCTGAGTGAATGAGAGTAAGGTGAGTTTTGTGATTGAGCAGACTCTTCTAGAGTTGAGAGCATAAGATATTCTTTGGCTAAAACACTTCACTGGGATTCAGGAATCAAGCCCAAATCCCCCAAATCAGTGAATTTATTGCACAGTCCTTAATGTAGAAAAAAAAAAAGGACACGAGGGGGATGACTGGATCATCAGGCAAGCTCCATAGTGTAGCATCCTTCCTGAAAATTGATTCAGCTCAAGAGGAATGCCTCATTTCCTTCTTCTTTGACTCCTCAGCTGTAAAACAGGACTAACATTCTCCTTCCCTGTAAGAGGAAGGGCTGTGGGAGGATACAGTTCTTAATTGCAGCAGAGTGATGGAAGTCAGACCAATAAACAAATAAGACCTGCTAATAAAAGCCAAGTTCAAACAATTCAGACATAAAACACGTTGTGTCTGGTTGTTCCCTGTGCCTGTTAGTTTGTGGTTTGGGTGGTCTTGCTGTGTACTGAGAACAGGCTGTACTGGGTAAGTCCAGCTGAGGCTTCCTAGGTGGATGGAGATGAAGAGCAGAGAAGGGGACAGGTTTTCAGAGCTCCTGCTGCTGCTGCTTCTCCCCTTGCAGAAGTTTGCATTTAGGGACTCTCTGAATCAGAAGTTGCATCTTTGTGTTTAATAGACTGTGATAGGTTTCTTGCATGAGTTCATCTCACTGAACCCTGTGAACTTTAGGTATCTCCAAATCCTGCAACAGTGATTTCCATGGCTGAAAGCTCTGTCCAGGCATTGCTGTTTGTATTTGGTTTTCTCATAATTTCATCTGATACTTCATAACAACTGTTTAATATTTATTATTTATTATGAAAAAGCAATGGGCGATAATTCCACAGCCACTTTTCCAAGTTCAAGATTGTTCTATTTTTAACTATTTATTATTTTTCATAATAACATGCATTTAATTCCCACTTTCAATTTCACTGGACAGAGTGGAGCATTCAGGAGCTGTAGAAGACTGTCCTGCTAAGCTGCACAGCTTTTTGACACAACAGAAGAGAATGCAGTTTTAATATTTCGGCAGCTGAAATAGTTCAAAGAGTATAGGCAAACAATGATGAAAATGTGTTGACAACGCATGAAACCTCTGATGTGGATTGCTTTAGAATATAAAATGATTTTTCAGAGATGCAAAGGTGGCTTTTAAAGCCTCCAGTTATAAGCCCTCAGGAGATAAAAAAAAAGTAATCTTTTTGGTTTTAGCATTGCTCCCCAGCTGAAAGAGCAAGAAATGATTTTTTGATAAACATCTTGTAGTGCAAAGGATTGTAACAGTTTCTCTTGATGCTGGTAATCCACACTGGTTGGTTTCATTTCTTATTTTTTTTTCACCCTTTCTAGGAAATTAAAACAGGTTAATAGAAGGGGAGATTTTTAGGAGAAAGGAGTAAGATTCAAGAAACAAGACTGACAAAATTGATGTTTACATGGTCATGTAATATTTTCCAAGGAAGAATTATTACAAACATTCTGTGCCCTGCTAAAGAATGAATTGATATCTGTAGATGGACTGCAATGGACTTCTTAGTTGTTAGGCACACCTGAGGCACAAATAAGGAATGGAAATGGTCAGTTTGATTCCATCCACAGTTGGTTGGTACTGTGTGATGTGGGAACAAGAGAGAGCACTCTGCCTTGGAATAGCTGGGGCTAAGTTCTGCAAGGCAGGAGAGAGGAACAGAGGCACTGAAATCTGGTGTTCACTGAGGCTCTAGATGAGGTCTTCTAGCACAGCAGGGACTCTAACCTGTAAGAAACCTTCTCAGCAGGCTTTGGAGAGATAGTTCTATTGCTTTGTGATCATGATTCTCTGTGAATAATCTGCCCATCACTTGGCTGAGGATGATGGTAAAGAGGGAATGAGATAAAACCCACCCCAATCGGATTCCTTCTGGCACTTAACAGCTGATGGATGTTGGAGCTGCCTTTCAAAGACAGAGAGAAGTGTTCAAATAATGAGTTGTTTGCTAAAATAAATAGGCCAGATATTTGAAAGTGCTTTTATGAAAAACAAATAGTTGTTATTAAAACAGCTGGGAGAAGGTTGCAGTCTGGCTTGACCTTATATTTATGACTGAGCTCCCTAGAGGGAGAACGAAGCTGAATGATTTTCTAATCTGGGAACACCTCTGGAAAAATAGAGGTAAGATGTGGGGATGGACTGATCTACTTAGATTCTGTATGGAACTTGTGAGAAGCCTCCTTGGAATATGCTCACAGTGTAGCAGCCAACAACAGTCACCCAGCAGCTCCAACTCCAAAGAGGAAATAACTGCCTGGGAAATAATGGTGGTAAGAAAATGTTCTCAGAGGAGCAGCTCTGCTTTTGTTGTGCTTACAAGTGAGTATCTCCAGGAGTGTGTAGGAATGTTACTGCAAACAGAGTGTGATGCCTTTTTGAAGGTGTGGCAGCACTAGGTCATGCAAAATTCACAGCACATCTCCAGCATTTAATGCCATTTCCACTCCATATTCATTATTTTGTTAGCAGCTGCCTGGTTTTCCACTCCTAAATGTTGCTTAACGTTAAGATATGGCTGATGAAAACAGGGAGAGAATTTTTGGTGCAGAGTTGTGCATAGACAAGCTCTAAACCAGATTATATTGTTCCATACAATGTCCTTGTTCACCTGAGTTCTTTAAACAATGCCAGCCCTTCAGCAAATACCTCTGAACAAAGACAAATACTCCAGGGAACTCAGCTCCTGATATTTCTAATGTTAAAAACAAGCACAGAAAACATTTTTACCTCTTGGAGATTTGCTTTGCAGCAGACTCAATTTGCCACTATAAATGAGTTTGATTTTCTTTACCTGATTTTGTTTTTCAATTATTTTTCACAATACCTCACATTTACATAATGATTTAATTGGAATATTATATATTTATGGTACTTAAAGGAACCACCTTTGCTAATTTGGTCTCCAAGTGTTTCAAAATGTTACTTTAAGCTGTGAGATGATTATTTATCTTAGTATGCCTTGCAGTTTTATGGATACAGTCTCCATGCAAGAAGACAGATTGTGTTCCCTCAGGTCCTGTAGGAAACTTGTAGCAGTTTCGAGAACTGACGAAGATTCTTCTATATTTGTAGCTGTTGGCCCAGCCCCTGGACTCTCTTTTCTGTCTGAAATGCTTGTTGCTATTTCTTTTTCACAAATATTTTTGCTTTTTTTTTGAAAGACTTGTGAGATACAAATACTAAACTGTTTCCTTCCAAGCATGCAAGCAAACATCTCTCATCCAGTATCTCTGAAAATACTTAAATAGTGAACACAATTTTCTGAAGGGAAAGCTAAAATCCCCCAAGCTGAGAACCCAAGTGGCTGGAACTGGCAAAACATTTTGCTGAAGAGATACTGAGCAATCCTGGGATAGAGGAAATGGGAATTTTTTGAAAGATCTGTATTGTTGTGAAAGTTCTTGCTTATAAGGAGGTGATGTCCTTGATAAAACAGTTTTGCTGCAAAATTGGAGAGGCTGGGAAAGGTGTGTGTGCAAGTGTGTGTGACAGAGAGAGACAGATTGTTAGGTGCAGCAGCACACTTAATTAAAACATTGCAGCTGTTCCATTATTATTTCACCTTCAAATATGACTGTATTATACAATGCCTATTTAAAGGGAGCTATGGCTCTTAGGATCATAGGATCACAGATAATTCAGGTTGGAGGGGACCTTAGGCGGTCAGCCAGTCCCTTCCTGGGCTGCTGCAAGGGCTCTATCTTCCCAGGGGCAGTGCTTTGCATTTCTCCTCATTGAATTTCATTTCTGTCAAAAAAAACCCCAACCATTTCTTCAGCCTGCCTGGGTCTATCTGAATAACAGGCCTACCCTCCAGCACATCAGCCAGCCCCTGCAGCTCAGTGTCATCTGCAGACTTGGAGTGCACTCAGTTGCCTCCTCCAAGTCACTAATAAAGATGTTAAGCAGGACAGGTCCAAGGATAGATGCCTGCAACTCCTTACTGGACTCCAGGCAGGATCTCTATCCTTGGAGCTCTATCATCTCAGCAATTTTTTACCCCTCTGGTTGTCCACCCCTCTGTAGTGTAATGTCCTAAAATTTATAAAGGAGTACTGTGGGAGTGTTGAAAGCCTTTGTAAGGTCAAGATAAATGACATTCACTGCTCTCCCCGTGTACATACTCATTCTTTATGGAACTTTAATCAGGAAACAAAACTGTGATGGAGTTGCTATGAACATCTGGACAGAGATAGGGCAGGAGCACTGAGGACAAAGCAGTAGGCAGCTCCCTCTGCCAACAGAACAGTGAGTTCTGTTTCCTGGCTGCCTCAGTTCAGCTGG
>VYZU01039668.1:0-17979 GCA_013401355.1 Ceyx cyanopectus | reverse complement strand
GAGAGATACTCTGCTCATATCTGCAATGTTCTGCTGAATTTTGTATACACTGAGAATATGATTCATAGAGAACCAGAGGCTTGTCCCAGGGCTTGTGGGAAATCTGGGAGATAATACATTGTACCCTGTAACATTCAAAACAAAAGCATCTTTACTTATTGGGAAAGACTGTGTTGGCTTGACAATAGCCCTGTTCTGTATATATGTCTTGCAGATCAAAACCAAACTGGAAAAATTGTTATATGCCACATGCAGCCTAAGTGACGTGTTTCAGTGACACCTAACAGCATCCCTTCAGGACATGTAGTACCTGGTCTAAGCACAAAACACAGTTTTAAGAATAGATCAAAGCTCAGTTTGCTTGCTTTCAATAAGGAATAAAACTACTTACTGCTCCCTTGTTGTCTTCATGTGGCTGCAGTACCATTATAAAAATCCTCTTCCCTCCACTCACACACAGAGAAAATTGTTGGACTTGGTAACTAGACATGTCCTTTCCATAAACTTACATAATGTGATATTAATATTGATAACTGATATCTCTGACACTGTTTGTTAACAGGTCTCAACCTGCAAAAGAATCCAAAATACTGTGCATAAGGTCCCAAATACTAAAATTCTTATTCTTTTGCAAAAATAATATTACTATCTTCTCAGATCCTTCTTGTGGACAAAAGAACAAACAGAAAAAATAGTAGAACCAGAGAAATGTTGGCTGGAAAGGACCTCTGGTGGTCAGTAATTCAAAATCTCATTTGGAGCAGAAACATTGCCAACAAAGCCAATAAAGAAACCTCTTACAAAGCAGAGATGCTCCCCAGTTGTATTTTATCATTATGTACTCTTGTTTACTTCATACAGTAAAACAGGTTTCTATGTAACTGGGGAAACCTTAGCCTAGAAAGAGAGGGCACAGTAAAGGTCTTGTCAGAGGAGCTCTGAGATGTGAACGGTGGTGCACCATATGAAGAAAGCCAATTTTTACCTCTGACCAGCTGCCCATCTGGTTGGGTGCAGCAGAAAGGAGCATAAACTCAGGTGCACAGCTGTGAGCCAGACAGACTGGAGTCGATCTGCTTTTAAGTCAGCGTGTCCAGCCCTCTCTGCCCACTGGAATTCTCCCAGGAGCAGCCTGGGAGATGGGTGAAAGCTATATTCCTTTCTTCAAGACACCATTCTCCTTTCATGCAGGAGGGAGACATGAGACATAAGGACTGTGTGCTTTATGTATAAGGAGATCATTGCCATGTGATTAACATGGGATGTGTAAAAAGGTGCAACTTCGGCAATTTTGTCTACTTGTTTCAAATATTAGGGCAATAGTCCCATTGTAGAAAGACCTTGCTCTGTCATACAGACCTTATGATTAAATTAATCCATACTTACAAAACTCCATGCAATGGCTGTCTTTGGTATGCCTGTTTAATTGACAATTGAAGAGGTGATTGAGCATATGTAAACTTTTGTGGTTATTTCCAGCACAGAGCAATGACTCTGACCCCAAAAGGGTTGTATCACTAATATCTTCNTGCAATCCTAATTTTCTTTGACTGTGTGTAATTAGATCTTGTCTGTATTATTCATTCATCACAATGTTCACTTCTAAACTGGTTTCACCTTAGGAATGCAAATATGAATGTCATAAGATCAGAACATATCCAAGGCAGCTCAAATGGAGGAGATATATTTTTACTCCTTGAATGTCATGGTTTGTTACCATCTGTGACATTTCAGAAAAAATACCATTCCTTCATCCTAATTCAGCAGTAAATGTGATGAGCTGCAAGGGAACTATCAGTGAGAAGGATTTCTATATAGCATATTGCCTTCTGATAAAAGGAACCAACACACGTCAACACACATACAACATGTTGCTATTAGGTCTAGATTTGGAGTTCAAGAGAGATACTCTGCTCATATCTGCAATGTTCTGCTGAATTTTGTATACACTGAGAACATGATTCATAGAGAACCAGAGGCTNATATATGTCTTGCAGATCAAAACCAAACTGGAAAAATTGTTATATGCCACATGCAGCCTAAGTGACGTGTTTCAGTGACACCTAACAGCATCCCTTCAGGACATGTAGTACCTGGTCTAAGCACAAAACACAGTTTTAAGAATAGATCAAAGCTCAGTTTGCTTGCTTTCAATAAGGAATAAAACTACTTACTGCTCCCTTGTTGTCTTCATGTGGCTGCAGTACCATTATAAAAATCCTCTTCCCTCCACTCACACACAGAGAAAATTGTTGGACTTGGTAACTAGACATGTCCTTTCCATAAACTTACATAATGTGATATTAATATTGATAACTGATATCTCTGACACTGTTTGTTAACAGGTCTCAACCTGCAAAAGAATCCAAAATACTGTGCATAAGGTCCCAAATACTAAAATTCTTATTCTTTTGCAAAAATAATATTACTATCTTCTCAGATCCTTCTTGTGGACAAAAGAACAAACAGAAAAAATAGTAGAACCAGAGAAATGTTGGCTGGAAAGGACCTCTGGTGGTCAGTAATTCAAAATCTCATTTGGAGCAGAAACATTGCCAACAAAGCCAATAAAGAAACCTCTTACAAAGCAGAGATGCTCCCCAGTTGTATTTTATCATTATGTACTCTTGTTTACTTCATACAGTAAAACAGGTTTCTATGTAACTGGGGAAACCTTAGCCTAGAAAGAGAGGGCACAGTAAAGGTCTTGTCAGAGGAGCTCTGAGATGTGAACGGTGGTGCACCATATGAAGAAAGCCAATTTTTACCTCTGACCAGCTGCCCATCTGGTTGGGTGCAGCAGAAAGGAGCATAAACTCAGGTGCACAGCTGTGAGCCAGACAGACTGGAGTCGATCTGCTTTTAAGTCAGCGTGTCCAGCCCTCTCTGCCCACTGGAATTCTCCCAGGAGCAGCCTGGGAGATGGGTGAAAGCTATATTCCTTTCTTCAAGACACCATTCTCCTTTCATGCAGGAGGGAGACATGAGACATAAGGACTGTGTGCTTTATGTATAAGGAGATCATTGCCATGTGATTAACATGGGATGTGTAAAAAGGTGCAACTTCGGCAATTTTGTCTACTTGTTTCAAATATTAGGGCAATAGTCCCATTGTAGAAAGACCTTGCTCTGTCATACAGACCTTATGATTAAATTAATCCATACTTACAAAACTCCATGCAATGGCTGTCTTTGGTATGCCTGTTTAATTGACAATTGAAGAGGTGATTGAGCATATGTAAACTTTTGTGGTTATTTCCAGCACAGAGCAATGACTCTGACCCCAAAAGGGTTGTATCACTAATATCTTCAAATGAGGAGGGAGAAAAAAATCAACATTCACTTGCAGAAATAAATTTTTGGCCACAAATTTGTTATTGAATAAGTGACGGACATTGCATGTCATTTGTTGATTTTCCCCAATATACCATTTTCTGAGTCACAGTAGTACTTAGAACATGGCAGTATCGAAAAGTGAATCAAAATGTCAATACACAGGGGTATTGTTTAATGGAGTAACCAATGCAAGTTGAAAAAAGACAAATTTTTTTTAATTATACTGATAAAGAGGCAATACAGTTAGAGCTAAGTTCAGTGTTTGGCTAGTTGTTGTCAGTTTAACTTACTGTGAAATCCAGTCTATAATCCATTGATCCATGTTCCCCAGTTCATCTCAGTATGAGTGAAGGAAAACTAGGCATATGGCCCCAGAGATTCTCTGTATGGGGTTGCTGGAGAACCAGTTAAATAATATGAGTTTGCTTTGTGCTCTTTGAATAGCAGGTTTTTAAACAATTTATCCTACAATGACATCTGGTGGTTGTTTTTCTTTGACAGGAAGTTCTTGCAGAAGTATCCTGCCAAGAGTTGCCTGAGGGTGAATCTTCCCATGACAGTAACTCACTGGGGTTCTACTTTGCGGGTGAGAGTGCAAATGTATTAGCAAGATTGAACACTTTATCCGTTAATAAACAGCACATATTCCCTCCTTGGGGCCAGTCACTGTTCCCAGTTGTTTTGTTGTGAATTATCTGATGGTCAAGTATCCAGCAGAGAAGCCACAGCTGCATCCAGAAGAGGTACTGGTTCGTTCTGAGAGCAGCCACTGCTTGGCCCAAGAATATGCTGTGATTCGTCAGAGATCAGAGCATCCGCACGCCCATCTAGGCAGCAGAAGTTACAAGAGCACTCAGTCATGGTCACGTGTCTCTGCTGCAGGCACTGATAGTCTTTGTATTGGGGAGCTGAGTGCTCTGCAGAGAGCTATCCCCCAGAGACTGATTTTTCTCCTCCAGACCACCCATAATAAATCCCTAAAAGACAGAGAAGATACAAATGACCCTCGGTTGTCTCTTTTTGCTGGAGCTGGGCACCATGCACTGATTGGAGAAACCTGTGACCCTTCCCCAGCTGCAACGAGGTGCCTGCTCAGGTGTAGGCAATGTTAGAACTCATCAGATCCGGGGCAGTGGGCAGGGCAGACCAGCATGTTTCTCCTCGCCTTTTCTGTGCTGTCTAGATCCTCATGACCAGAAAATTTATCTGTGGTCCTGGGATGCTTGTGCAAGTCCTTGTCGGGGAAACTTCAGAGCCTTTGACTACCACAGGTAATGTCCTGGCCACCAGGTGGAACCCAAGCC
Organism: Ceyx cyanopectus; assembly: GCA_013401355.1. Classification (NCBI taxonomy): domain Eukaryota; kingdom Metazoa; phylum Chordata; class Aves; order Coraciiformes; family Alcedinidae; genus Ceyx; species Ceyx cyanopectus. The sequence goes on along the minus strand of VYZU01039668.1, from coordinate 13,339 downwards.
ATGCCTATTCTCTCAAAATCTTAGTGCCAGTGGCTCCTCTCAGAAACTTGTAGGCAGCTCAGCTCCCCTCTTTCATGGGTTCTACCCTTTTGGGTTTCTTTGTACTAGCCAGGCTGCACGGGATAATTGCTGTCCTCTCCCCACAGAGGCCAGGTCAAGAGCACAAGGGGGAAATGCCCGAGGGAAAACATTTGTAAACAGCAGTAAGACATGGAATTTTAAAAATGTTCTCTCAGACACTTGGAAGAGAAAACTCTGAGTATCCAGGCGCTGCATAGAGGAAGGAGTAACATGAATTAATTTTATGGACTTCGGTCAATTTAAAAGTCAGAAGCTGTCAGTGATAAATACTGTTGCTTCTTGGGGAAAATAGTAGAGAACTGCTGAGTTTAGTCTACAAAGTTCTCAGGATCCAGCTATCCTGGGCTGGATTTCTGTCTGATACTCAATACATTCAAACCAAAAATTATTAAGATTTACATTTTAATATAGTTCTAATTTTAATTCAAACTAAATTCTTCACTGTAGTATCCTCTCACTAGATACTTATAGGGTTTTGCTTTGGAACTTCACTGGTTAATGTTGGGAAGTGCTGATGGTCACTACAACTGGCTTTTGTTTTCTATTTATTTTTTTTTCTTCAACACTTTACAAAAGATCTGGAGAGTTTTGTAAAATGTGTTTTTATAAAAGCCTAGATGGAATTGTGTTGTTTTATTGTTTTGTTATCGNCATTTCTCCTAGGAATAAAAAAGACCTCTTCCTCACTCAGAGTGGGATAAAGATACAAACAGCTGTCGCTGTTTATGCTCTAGGATTGTGCAGATTCCCTCCAGAGAAGGTATATGTGTAGAAGCTCATACATTTGGGACCCCTATAGCTCTGCTGCTGCTGTTACAACTCTTTTCCTTTTGCTTCCCTGCTGGGACCAGCAATTATGTAGTTTCTTATTTTTCCTCCCAGAAATGAAGCCCAGAGTCAGCCTGTGAGGATCATACATGATTGAGACTCCATGCCTTGTTGACTGGCACATAAAAAATAATTTCTTAATATCTTTGTACTCCTTAACCTACTGTTTCTTCTCATTACTGTCACTGAAAAGTACATCTGTGATTTCTGTTGAAAACTCTAGATACTCGGGATGCACTGTGGGTTTGCTGCTTAGTATCACGAAATCTTTATAATATTTATATATTTAATTTTAACATTTGATCTTGTTTATTTACAGTTGCTTCTTGACGCTGAGTTATTATGATCTGAGCTAACTTATTCCATGGCTTAACATCCTAAATGTGTGAACATCTTGCACCATCACACATCAGATGCCATAATCCACCTCTCCCAGATGTCTGCTGGTCAGTAAGTGAAGCACTAGAATGTTTCACTGGCAAACACCAGTGTTTTACTTCAACATCAAAAGCTGTGAGTTTATTTTCTTGTTTGTTTGTTTGTTTGTTTTTAATGAAAATATTCCATAGAAGTGTCCTGTATTCAAATTTGACCAATCACAAGGCTAAACAATTTGAAATATTTCCTTTCCAGTCAAGTGAAAACTTCTTATCTAAATTTTTATTACTGTGCTTTCTATTGTCTTGAAAACGAGTTGGCTTTGTTGAACTTGCCTGTCCTCTTCTCCCTTTGAAGAAAATGTATGACTTGAAACCAAATTAATGTTCTGCAAGAGATACTCCCCTATATAATCCAGAATGGATGGAGCATTCAAAAAAATGACATGAGGAAAACATGACAATGTCCTGTTTCCCCAAAGCAAANGCACTGATTGGAGAAACCTGTGACCCTTCCCCAGCTGCAACGAGGTGCCTGCTCAGGTGTAGGCAATGTTAGAACTCATCAGATCCGGGGCAGTGGGCAGGGCAGACCAGCATGTTTCTCCTCGCCTTTTCTGTGCTGTCTAGATCCTCATGACCAGAAAATTTATCTGTGGTCCTGGGATGCTTGTGCAAGTCCTTGTCGGGGAAACTTCAGAGCCTTTGACTACCACAGGTAATGTCCTGGCCACCAGGTGGAACCCAAGCCATGCCTATTCTCTCAAAATCTTAGTGCCAGTGGCTCCTCTCAGAAACTTGTAGGCAGCTCAGCTCCCCTCTTTCATGGGTTCTACCCTTTTGGGTTTCTTTGTACTAGCCAGGCTGCACGGGATAATTGCTGTCCTCTCCCCACAGAGGCCAGGTCAAGAGCACAAGGGGGAAATGCCCGAGGGAAAACATTTGTAAACAGCAGTAAGACATGGAATTTTAAAAATGTTCTCTCAGACACTTGGAAGAGAAAACTCTGAGTATCCAGGCGCTGCATAGAGGAAGGAGTAACATGAATTAATTTTATGGACTTCGGTCAATTTAAAAGTCAGAAGCTGTCAGTGATAAATACTGTTGCTTCTTGGGGAAAATAGTAGAGAACTGCTGAGTTTAGTCTACAAAGTTCTCAGGATCCAGCTATCCTGGGCTGGATTTCTGTCTGATACTCAATACATTCAAACCAAAAATTATTAAGATTTACATTTTAATATAGTTCTAATTTTAATTCAAACTAAATTCTTCACTGTAGTATCCTCTCACTAGATACTTATAGGGTTTTGCTTTGGAACTTCACTGGTTAATGTTGGGAAGTGCTGATGGTCACTACAACTGGCTTTTGTTTTCTATTTATTTTTTTTTCTTCAACACTTTACAAAAGATCTGGAGAGTTTTGTAAAATGTGTTTTTATAAAAGCCTAGATGGAATTGTGTTGTTTTATTGTTTTGTTATCGGTTGGGTTTTTTTCCTTTAGCCTATTAAAACTTCGGAAATTTTTGTGGGAAAAAAAAAAAATCGATATATACTCTTACCAACATTTCTCCTAGGAATAAAAAAGACCTCTTCCTCACTCAGAGTGGGATAAAGATACAAACAGCTGTCGCTGTTTATGCTCTAGGATTGTGCAGATTCCCTCCAGAGAAGGTATATGTGTAGAAGCTCATACATTTGGGACCCCTATAGCTCTGCTGCTGCTGTTACAACTCTTTTCCTTTTGCTTCCCTGCTGGGACCAGCAATTATGTAGTTTCTTATTTTTCCTCCCAGAAATGAAGCCCAGAGTCAGCCTGTGAGGATCATACATGATTGAGACTCCATGCCTTGTTGACTGGCACATAAAAAATAATTTCTTAATATCTTTGTACTCCTTAACCTACTGTTTCTTCTCATTACTGTCACTGAAAAGTACATCTGTGATTTCTGTTGAAAACTCTAGATACTCGGGATGCACTGTGGGTTTGCTGCTTAGTATCACGAAATCTTTATAATATTTATATATTTAATTTTAACATTTGATCTTGTTTATTTACAGTTGCTTCTTGATGCTGAGTTATTATGATCTGAGCTAACTTATTCCATGGCTTAACATCCTAAATGTGTGAACATCTTGCACCATCACACATCAGATGCCATAATCCACCTCTCCCAGATGTCTGCTGGTCAGTAAGTGAAGCACTAGAATGTTTCACTGGCAAACACCAGTGTTTTACTTCAACATCAAAAGCTGTGAGTTTATTTTCTTGTTTGTTTGTTTGTTTGTTTTTAATGAAAATATTCCATAGAAGTGTCCTGTATTCAAATTTGACCAATCACAAGGCTAAACAATTTGAAATATTTCCTTTCCAGTCAAGTGAAAACTTCTTATCTAAATTTTTATTACTGTGCTTTCTATTGTCTTGAAAACGAGTTGGCTTTGTTGAACTTGCCTGTCCTCTTCTCCCTTTGAAGAAAATGTATGACTTGAAACCAAATTGATTGGATAGTGTGGTGTTCATCTGTCCCCACTTGTCTCTCAGGTAGTTTCTCATGTGTGACATTTCATTTCCTGAGGTGCAGTGAGATTGAAAGCAGGATTAGGGCTCTGACATTTGAACCTTGCCACCTTAAAACAGATTTCCCACCTCCAGCAACCCACGTCTCCCTCTGCCAGTGGTTATATCACTCTAGGAGAGCTGGCAGAGCCAGATGTGTGTCACTGCTGTGCCTTTGGCTCAGCAGGCTATATATAGTACCAGCTCCAACCACCCTGTGGAGAGGGCTTGTGGCACCTGAGGAATGAACACATCTTCACTTCTGTGGCATCCTGTACCAGGGCAGCAGTTTTTGATAGTGTTTTGGAGCAGGTGTGAGTTCAATGCTCTTCCTAAATCAGAACCTCTGGCTCTTGTTCACCACTTGCCTGTCAGCATTACAGAAGTACTTTGAGCTGTATTTTTAGTTTTTCTGTCACCAGCCACATGTATGCAGATATGAGTGACAGACATGAAACAATATAAATTATTGTTTTATTGTGGCAAAAAGATTTATGAATATAGGAAAAGGGCCTGGATATTGGAATTAAATTAATTTGCAGAATGGTGACAGATTGTATGTGGAATTTTTTGTATATGTAAAAATGCTCATCTCTGCTGACAACAGTTAACTGAGAGCTTCATTCCTCTCATTAACCAGCATCAATATCACCATCTGCTCCCTCGTGTTGCCATTACACTATAACCTTGTTGTTCTCAGCCTTCTAGAAAGTCAGCTTCTTAAAATTTTCTTTTTTTTTTTTAAGACTTTCTACTACTTTTCAAGTAGTGTCCAAACAAAAAGGGAGTAGGAGTCAAAGGTTTTATCATAAACAGTGAGAAACAATCAGAAAACACAACTAACCCACTAGAATGCTACAGAATAAAATGAAACCAAAATTATCTCCAACCAGTCCAATCATTTTCTCCTGTGTGGGTTGAATTTATTTAAGTTTTTTCTGTGCTTCTGTTGAGTTAAACTAGAGCATCTTGGCTGCACCGTGCAGTCATTCACCCTCTGCTATCAGCTAAATCTGGTTTTGTGGAAAATGGAGGTTTATTTCAGCTACTTTGTGAATGCAGTACCAGAACTGGGCACTAGTCTCAATTCTTTCTGCATCACTTTTCCTGGCTTTACGCTCACATTCAGCAACAGTCTGAAATTAATGCACAATCCTAAGGTATAGATGGGAGATTTTTCTGACATGTTGTGAATGACCACACTGCAACTCTGGGTTTACTATTATGAACACGTTGAATAATTTTCATTCTTCTATGACAACATGCTTACAGTATTTCTCCATCAGCAAATTTTGTGCCTTTGGGGAAAGCTTAAAGAAGATATTTCTTCTAAGAAGTACATTTAACAAAATATCTATTTGTAATAAAAATACAGTAAAAATCCTGCAAGGTTCCTAAACAGAAGAAGAGCCTGATTGTGTTCAGATCTGAAGTGACCATGAAGCAGCACCATTATACTCAATTTTAAAAAGCTTTAGAGCAAAATAACATCCAAACTGAAGGGACTGAAGGAAATAAAAACCAACCAACCAAACCCCAAACAAAGCAACAAAAAACCCCATACACACCCAAATGGAGGGGGCAGGCTGGAGAATGGAACAAGAACAGAAGAAGAAAAAAAAAACAAAACATGACAGATAAACCTTCTTTATGAATGTGACAAAGTGGGGAAAGGGAAGGGGTTATGCAGCCTTAGAAACTCAGCAATGAGTCCAGTATTACTTGAACCCTGGCAGTAAACTAGATCCACCAAGAAGCCCAGTGTTGGCTTTTTTCTAGAAAAGATGTGATATTTTCTAGTTTTTATGGCAAACATGCATTTAGAACTAAAAAGAATGAGTTTTCCAAAGTATTAATTTAAGGAGAGAGTTGTTTTTTGGTGTGTGGTTTTTGGTGGTTTGTTGGTTTGGTTTTTTTGGTGGTTGTTGTTGTTTTGTTTTGTTTTTATTTTAGAAGTGCTTTTACTTTTATAGTCAAAGGAAGACATCTGTCCAACGGGCAGTTGTTGAGAGCACGTACTCCCATAAATGTTGCAATAGTCTGAGGATAATGGGAGGTTTTTAGCAGGCTAGAATAGAAAAGGTTCATTAAGAAGTATTTCACAGGCTATGGAAGCAAGAAATGTTGGGTCAGGCTCTATCAGAAAGACCTGGGAATTGAAATGGGCTAAGAAAACATCTTTTGTATTGAGCTATTGTCTTGAAGAAAACAAGAGCTGCTCCTCCTGAATTTGTGATAGAGCTGATGTCTATATTTTAGTTCCTACTGATTATTTTTTAAACATCTAGCATTAGAAAATATGAAAAGCCTCTTGTTATTCCTAGTGAGAAATAGAAGTATTTCAGTTTGGAAAAAAAAAAAATCATGTTTGTACCAACTTCCAAAGCAATAATCCCTGGATAATTGTTATTTTCTCAATTTGTATGTCTAGTCATGTTGAGAATAATAGACAGATTAACGGAATTATACTTGCAACAAGACACGCAATTTACCTCCAATGGTAGATTTCATCTTTATTAGCAGTGTTAGCAATAGAGGCAATAACCTTTCCTGTGCTGCATGGTTAACTTTTGGGGTGTTATACCTGAAAAAGAAAGGCTTACTTTGTACTGACTCTGAATCACCATAGCTTTATGATATCCTGTATCTGCCAGAAATTTCACAGGTTGATCAAGAAATTACTGAGACTCAAAGACTTGAATTTCCAATTCATGCATGTAGTTCCAGGATAATTGTCTTTGGATTCAGCACCAGAGTTTAGCATAACATGAAACTACTGGGAAAAAAATATTTGCTAATAGAAAAGTCTGAACTTAACAGACAGCATCCCAGCTCATGCTTCCTTAAAACATTATTACACTATAAATAGACTCATATTGTTGGCTGTAGGGCACTCTGTCATATGGAAACTAATGTAAAAAAAATGTAACTACCATTTCACAGTAGTTACAATTAACAGATACATCCCAAATAACTCTGTGAAAAGGTCCAGTGTAATTTAAATCACATGCTGCCTTCTGGGACAGAAAGGATACCCTAAAACCCATCCATGTCCTTCTCTGCACCACAAGAATCTCTGACTGGCTCTTTTCCCTGAGTTGGGAACAATCTCTGTGTGCAACTGGGAGGTCTCAGCTGGCCAGATTTACTGTCTGTTTAAACCGGAGCAGATTCAGGGCAGTCTGTTTGTTAGCACTTTATTTCTTTTTCCCTTGCCCAAGGTTTCTCTGGGTTCAATTCCAGGAGCAGTGATGCAGTTGGTCCCTACTGTGGCTGGCAGTGCATTAGTGTGCTGGATTGTAGCCGCCTGCACCATCCCTCCAAGCTCTCCTCATTAGGATTGAGTCATTGCCTGAACTTTCTCCTTCTATAGTTTTTCCTAGTGTTAGACTTGGATTTTGTCATTAAAATAATTTATTTTGCTGCAACTTAATACACATTTTGTTTTCACATGAAGACAGTCAGGGAATACTCACTTTTTTTTACGGTACTATTTGTCCTGAACTACCAGTTCTTGGGGGTACTTAGTACATGAAAAGTATGACCAAAGACTGAGGCAGCACAATTCCAAGAAGGATGTCTTGCCTAAAGATTTTGATACAAGACACATGCAGGAATTTTCAAATGTCTTCAGCTCTAAAGAGGGCTGATGTTGTTCCCCAATTCTTGGGTTTTTTTGTTTTGGCTTTTTATTTATGATGAAGTTAGACAAGTTCTTGGCAACCAAGTAAGATTTCTTAAAGAATATAGATTGTTAATGCTTTTATTAGAGCCCTGGGTGTCGAGGTAGTTCTTGCTTCTTGGGACCATAGTGACTGGATGTAGAGATTGAATGTAATTCTTTGTTCATTTGCATCACAGATGAAAAATAAGGTAGCCAAATCCTTGCTGGTATGTCCACTTTCTGCCCAGAGAAAGGATGGACAGGAAGGTAGACATCTGTGCCAACTCTGTTTCACGATCTCTGAGTAGACTGTGAAAGTGGATGGTGTTATGTATCCACCTACAGGGCAAGCAACAAAATCCTTCCATTCAGGATTCTTTAGATGGGGGATTTTGAAAAATAATTAGATGTTTGAATTACTTCTGATAGCTATTCCTGGTTATGGATTGGGGTGGTGAGAGAGACTAGGCTGTATTTTAAGTGTAATGTGTCTGTTGCGGGATAGAAATAGGTTTAGGCTGAACTGACATAAATCAAGCCCTCAGAGGAGTGAACCTGGAATAGGTGTCAAGGGGTACCAACATTGGAAGGTAAGAGACTTGCAAGGCAAAGTTGCCTTCTGTGAAAAGAAGTATTTATTAAGGTATGCTTGAGGACTAGCCACTTGAAGGAAGCCTGCCAGTCTATCAACTGAACTATTCATATTATCATTCTAAGTGCAAGGTAAATGTTTTGCTTTTTTTTGTTTGGTTGGTTTGGTTTGGTTTGGTTTGGTTTGGTTGGTTGGGCTTTTTTGGGGCAGATATATCTCTGTAGGTCTTTATATACAGTATGACTTACCTGGATTTGATAAAATAAGTAGTACTATTGCTTTTGACTTAATGTGTCAATACTACTACTGAGGGATCACCCAAATTCCTGACTTGTACTCTAGTAATACAGGGGCAAATTTCTTTTCATCTCAGAGCCCTGTATTACTAGAGTACGGTAGAAGTTTCTTTTCATCTTAGAGCCCTGTATTACTAGAGTGCAAGACAGGCAAGGCAATGCAGATGAATCCCAGACTTCTGCAGAAGTCTTGTGATGATGTGTAATTGTGTTTCAGTCCAAATGGGCCCAGCAGCTGCAGCAGAGCTTTTGAAAGATATTTGGAGAAACTGAATCTCTCTCGTAGGTGTCTGAGCTAGTAGCAAATTGTTACGATTTGAAATGATAAAGGATTTATGAAATTTAATACTATGGGCAATTCACCAAGGCAACAAGACTGACGTTTTTTTCTAGGAAATTAGCTTTGCTGGAAGTTATCAAACTGATGGTCTTTATTTCTGATCTGGGCTTATCCACAGAGCAAAGATGGCTATCTTTATGGCTGTGCAGGATCTACCTGGCTATATGGAGCTGTGCAGGATCTCTGACATAAGCTCTCAGCTCCTTTATACCTTCCCAATGAAGGGGAGCTGCTGATGCAGCTTCATTTGTGCTGGCAGTTTTTTCATTTAAACATTTTTCATTTGTTATCATAGTGAAGAGCTGTAGGGAACATACCCTGGAGGAGCAAGTGAATTATGTTGTCAGCTGAAATGACTGTCTGCCTTCTACTTTCTCCATATTAGATGATCAATGCTTCATACTAGAGCTTTCTGACTCATATGGCCTGGTGTCTGACCATGGTCACAGCCAAAACCTTGTAAAAATGTGTGCTCTCCTGTCCTCTGAGGATGCCCAGATCTTGATGGTTTGTCAGTTGTCACATGTCATATCAGAAGACAGTGTGTATGTCACCTTTGTGGCACTTTAGGAAATAACAAAGAAGGAACTAAGCCTTAAATTCCCCAAAACAAGGTCGTCACTTTTGTTGTACAATTCACTTTGACTTTCTTTATGAGACTATATTTTTCTCCCTGCAATAGAGGAATAGGTCTGAAAGCCAAGAGATAGATATTAAGCAAACATTGCTTATTTTTAAGATGTATTACCTCTTTCCCACCCTCCTCTAGTTCAGGGGTAATCATTAGATCTTTTCATATTTAAGTATTATAAGTTTTGTATAGAAGAAAAACATCAGAACTAACTGGTATTTTGTAGGGCATTCCGTTTAAGTGCCTTTCTGTGCTTGGATTATTGTACAATATATTCTTTCTGTAACCTGAATTCTAACTTATGCAGTCTAGCTTTTACAATAAAAACAATGAACTAAATCATACTAGCTCCCTTAAAAGTGGTCAGGAGAAGGTCAGTGTTGATTTTCCTGAAATGAAGCAATTAAAACCCACCCCAAAGAGGCTAACTGCTGTATTTGAAGAGAGCTTAACACAGTGATAATAGAGTGAGGCTAAGTGGAATGAAAGGCATTGAAATGCACTTAAGCAATTCAAATGAAGTGGAGTAAATATTCTTCGGAGAGCTTGATTTTCTGTGGTGTCTGGGATAGAAATTCTTTGGAAGGGTCACTGGCTGTCATGTTAAAATAATCTGATTGTGCAATTATTTCAGAACAACCAGTCTCAATACAGATATTCCATGAAGGGAATATGAAATAATGTGCTTCTTGAGTCAGAAATATAAAAGCAACTACTAAAATTCTATTTTAAGCTCTCTTCTTCTTTCAGTAGTTATTCAGCAGGATGCCACTTGAAGGTGAAAAGCTTCTCGAATAAAAGATCCCACACTGTATCATTTGAGCATTCAAATTTATCATGCATGTAAATGGGATCCTTTATGAAAAGTTCTGTGAAATACAGCAGAAGTGTAAACGATTCACCTTGAAGCAAAAGTCACCAAAACAGGTTTCTATTGCTTACAACTACTTGGATGATAAATTGATTCCTTTACCTTCAGAATTGCAATACTATGAATTCTATGAAAATTTTTTATGTAGCTTGTACATCTCATTAACAGCATTCCAGGAGCATGCAAAAATTTATCCTCATAAAATTAATAATCAATAAACCCCATAAAAACAAGGTTTCCATCCCTTTTCCTCTAATGTTGGGGAAAAGATGTGAATTTTCTAGGATGTCCAGCTTTCGGAATGATCCCAGGGGGCTTGATTTAGCACCTCAGTCTGGGTAAACTGGTTTCCACAGGCTGGCAAGGGAACAGGCAGGCAGTACCTCCTCTGTCAGCAGCACCCATATGCTCATTCATCTTACAAAACTTGGTGAGTGCTGAAGAAGGAAAAGGAGCTGATGTGTGCAACTGTCCCAGTAAAATACTGTATGCCCTGAGACAGTGTCCTTCTAAATAATATGAGAAATAATATTTGTTTTCTATTATAGCAGAATAGGACAAGAATTTGTATACATTTACTGGTCAGGCAATTGAAAGCTTTGAAAGCAAAGAAGGTGTACCAACCTCTGAGAGTAAAGAAGGACAAACTCTGTATATCAGGAAGCCAGTCACAGAGGGAATATAGGGGTTTGTCTCAGTTTGAGCCTGCACTGCTCCTTTTGCAGCATGTGAAAGTTATATAACATTAATGTGGCTTCTTGTCACACTCTCACTGTTGCCTTTGCTCTGCATGTGGCAGTGTGCAAAGACCCCTGGTCCTTTTTATGGGATGCTCCTTGGTGTCTGGCTGAGCACCAGTGAGTGAACCTCGGAACCATCTGTCCTTTTCCTTACATGTTCAGGTATATTCCACTCCAAAGGCTTACTGGTTAACTATAAAAACATCTACAAAATTTGCCAGGGCAGGCACCAGACTATTAGTTTGATACTGGGGAAAAGACACATGAGTGAAAGGAAGACATGGTGACAGGGCAGCCTCGCAGGCCCTCTGTGACTGGTACAGCTGTGCTGGCTTCAGCTAGACTAATTCGTGAATAATTCAGTAGCTTGTACCTTACTACAATGAGACAGTCATCTGCTGAATCTCCCTTGCCGAGAAATTACTTAGAACCACTAATCTGTCAAGCCACATGCTATTGAAGAAGGGATTTGGGGGGATTAGCACTGGCCAGATCAATACTGTCATATTTAAACAGCATCAGAAGTTATTGTTTGATGGCACAGAGAATCAATTTGGGACAAATATCTGTTTATTAGAGTTTGGGCCTTGTCTTCATATCATTTTATGACATTTCCCCATGGTATGGTCCTCTGAGGAAACAAATAATTACTCTGGGAGTTTGTTTATAGTGCTTTTATCACAATATTAATTCACAAGGCTGAAATTCATTCTCAAGAGATTTTATGAATGTTCTGAAAGTTGGTTACTTAGACATAATTACACACTTTGGCCTTTGAATTTTAAGATCCTTATTTCCTGCCTTTTCTGATGTCACTTCTAAAAATTCCTGGAAAATTTATTTTACCAGAGTGTAATCTTTATTTCTTTTTCCTTCTCCTCTACTCTATAATTATTTGCAATTTTGGGGACAGGATTTAAATAATATTTATAATTACATCAGGCAGTCTTTTTTTTGGGGGGGGGGGGGGGGGGGGGAGGTGGTGTGGTTATATGAAAAGCCACTTTATATTGGTCAATAAATTACTTCCAAAGTTCTGCTATGTACAGGAATGTGCACTGGTTGTGTCAGGGATATATTGAAAAAAAATGCAGCAGTATTCAGAATGTCAGTCCTGAAAACCCCTGTTCCTCGCTTGCTGAGAGACAGGTATCGCCAGCAAAGCAAATCTTCCACCAGCAGCCTGTGCTGTGAGTTTTCTCAATCAGTAAAACCTTAATTCCTGGGAAACATCAACAGCTGAACATGTACAGGTAAATGTAGCTAGTAAAGACATCTGAGGTGCTGTAGCACATCCTATGGCATACCTCACCGGGAAAATCTGTGCCTGCCTCGTGGCCTCAGTGACTGTAAGTTGCTCTGCTACTATGCTGATGAGTGTTGCACTGAGAATTGCCATGTCTGAAATAAGCCCCATTTCCTTCTGATTGCACAAATGTGCTATTTCACAAATACCTCCTGCAAAATGGCCCCATTAAAACAAAAACAAAAACAAACAAAAACACCAACAACAAAACTGAATGATGATCTGTCTGCTAAACAGCCCAAATAGCAGCTGTGGATCCTGCCAAGCAATTGACAACCCAGAAAAACATCCCATGAAGGGGAGCACTGCAGGCGTCCTCGCTCTATGTAAAGGAACATGGTCCGGAAGGAGGAATTTAACTCCTAGTGCTAAGTGGATTCTTAGGTACGATTGCCTTCGTGCCACCCTTTTCAGATCATCATCAGTCCATGCATTTTGCCTTTCAAATGGTCACAAGGTGGTGAGAAATGAAGTTGTGCCCCAAAAACCAAGTATCGGTTTGTTCAGACAAAAATAAAACTTGAAGAAAGGGAAACCGTGTCATTGATCCTTGTTTTTTTCCGAGAAGACTTTTTTTTTTTTTTTTTGCATCAATTAGGGTGGTAAAACGAGACCTACATTCTTGCAGATCGTTAAGAAAGCAAATGCTTGCAATGAACAGAGACTGTGGATCTCTCTGCCCCCCAGCGTGAAGCCTCAGGCTGGGTAAGTCATTCAGACAAACTCATGTCTGAGCAATGGAATTTTCTAGTCCTTAGTTTCATTGCTACAGAAAGATTACCTTCTGATAGAAATACTCTCTTTTGTTTATCATATTGTCTCCACCAGAGGAAGAAATTCACTAAACAGAAATGGTCCTTATTTATAGAGTTATATGAAATTGAGGCACTTTTCCTATGAGTACCTTCAAGAAGAAACTAATAGATTTTTGCAGACAAAGTGTTTACAGATAATTAATTTCAAATAAACCCCTCACATTTCCTAATTTCTGTATGTGCTGCAAAGTTTTATTTCTAAGTGTGTTGTCGATCACCATCTGTCAAGGGGTAGCAATT
>VYZU01039667.1:174964-196571 GCA_013401355.1 Ceyx cyanopectus | reverse complement strand
AGGAATCTAACAGCAGAGCTGCTGTCACCATTGCTTTTGGCTCAGCTTCAAGCCACCACTAAGACCAGTGTAAAGTATGCAATATGATTTGGCACTTTCCTTGATGTGGTTGTGTATAATTACTAGTTTTAATTCTTTTTACTTCCAGTTGAAGAAATCTGATTAGTAGAAACTCTGGCCAATAAGTTAGACATGTTTTAATATATCTATTATATATATATATTTATATATATATATATTTATATATATATATGAGCTTTTTGTTGATACAGAGCTTCCCAGATTCACTATTGTTTTGTTTTGTTTTATTGTTATATTTGTTTATTGTTTTATTATTATATTCATCAATGACCTGGATGAGGGGGTAGAGAGCACCCTCAGCAAGTTTGCTGATGACACCAAACTGGGAGGAGTGGCTGACACAGCAGCAGGCTGTGCTGCCATCCAGAGAGACCTGGACAGGCTGGAGAGCTGGGCAGGGAGAAATTTAATGCAATTTAATAAGAGCAAGTGTAAGGTGCTGCATCTGGGGCACAACAACTCCATGTATCAGTACAGGCTGGGGGCTGATGTACTAGAGAGCAGCTCTGGAGAAAGAGACCTGGGGGTCCTGGTGGACAGGGGGATGACCATGAGCCAACAATGTGCCCTCGTGGCCAAGAAGGCCAATGGCATCCTGGGATGCATTAAGAGAAGTGTGGCCAGTAGGTCAAGAGAGGTTCTCCTCCCCCTCTACTCTGCACTGGTGAGACCCCACCTCGAGTACTGTGTCCAGTTTTGGACACCCCAGTTCAAAAAAGATAGAGATTTGCTGGAGAGAGTCCAACGCAGGGCCACCAAGATGATTAGGGGAGTGGAGCATCTCCCTTATGAGGAGAGGCTGAGAGAGTTGGGGCTCTTTAGCCTGGAGAAGAGGAGACTGAGGGGAGACCTCATTAATGTTTATAAATATGTTAAGGGTGAGTGTAGAGAGGATGGAGCCAGACTTTTCTCAATGTCGTCCAATGACAGGACGAGGGGCAATGGGTGCAAGTTGGAGCACAAGAGGTTTAGGCTTAACACAAGGAAGAACTTTTTCTCAGTGAGGGTGCCAGAGCTCTGGAACAGGCTGCCCAGGGGGGTTGTGGAGTGTGCATCTCTGGAGACACTTAAGACCCACCTGGATCTGTTCCTGAGTGACTTGGTCTAGGTGATCCTGCTCAGGCAGGGGGGTTAGACTAGATGATCTTCTAGGTCCCTTCCAGCCCCTAATTTCTGTGATTCTGTGATTCTGTGATTGGAGCTAAAATAATGAAAATCACATCAATATTTAATTTGCCATGGAATATACTGGTTATATGATGGGAATTAACTTCTAAAGCAATAACTTTGTATGAAGTATCTCTGCCCAGGCTGGGTCTTCTTGAGTCTGTTTCTGGACAGACCTGTGTGCCAGAGAAATTGTGATGAAAAGTCTGCTGTCAAATGCAGTTATGCCAAGGAAAATGGAAAAATCACTTAATTTAATCCTGTAATGGTCTTAATTGTGTTAATATTAGACTGGATATAATTTCACTTGCTGAGCCACAGAACAACTTCCTTCCTCCTACCAGAAAATCCTGTTCTGAGATGAGTCAACTCTGATTTTGAAGCATCACAGAGGAGCATTTGCTGCAGAATTAACTCTCTGCTAAATGTTCTTCATTTTGGGGGTTAAAAAGCTTTGCTAAGGAAACCCAACCAAACAACCCCGACCAACCAACAGAAATAGACACCAGAAAAATCCCTCTATCCTGCTGTGATTTAACCTTCTAAACTGTCATCTGGTTGGATTAATGGAAGCAGCTCTGATAGCAGGTTGGATTGGGTGAGTGGGTGAGAAATTGGCTTATAATACAATTTGCTTTAGCTTGGATGCTGGGATGTGGCAGAAGAAATCTGCTTGCACTAGAAGACACTCACATTCCCATGAGTCACTGCAGGGGTGGATGATAAACATGGAAAAGCAGAAAGGAGCAGTGAGCAGAACTTTCAAAGAGCTGTGCTAATTCCATTGGGAAGCTCTGCCATCTTGTGTCCAACTGGAAGAGAAATCTGACTTCCCAGAGGAGCAGATTCATTGGTCATGCAGTCTCTGGGTAGATGAGTTTTTCTTTACAAGAATGGACAGCACACTGAATGTCTCCTCTGAGTTTCTGAGCTTTATCAAACTCCAGATTTAATGTGTTTGTGACAGTGAATGTTGCTGCCCATTCGAGCTGGTCTTCAGATGTACAGGATTCTGGCACCACAGACCTCATGGGAAGTTTTGTTGCAGAAAGTGAAGCTGGTTGGGAGAAAAATAAAGGTCATATTTTTTCATGGAAAAAAAAAAAGAGAAAACACAAGCTTGTAGCCACACAAGCAGACCTAAGAATAGTTTCAAACACACAATAAAATGAGAAAAAAGGAGAGATGACAGGTGAGGAGAGCTTTTGGAGCCAGACAGGAACAGCATCTTTGGAAGAGTGTATGATCAGTCATACAAAAGTTTTAGGGCAAACAGAATGGGCCAGAGGAGATTGTTTTTCACAGCCTCCTGAAATTCAGCTGGAAAGACTTGTGTTGAGAAGCCAGACTTCTGTATTGTGCAGGTTTCTCCTCAGGATTTCCTGAGAGACTGGAGGTGGCTTGGTTACTCTTTTGAGGGTGGGGGAGTTTGGTTGCTGTGACTGTGTTTGTGAGAGCTCCTTTTGTTGCTAAAGGATCGTTTGATTTTATTTGGAGAGTTTCCATCACAGTATTTGATGCAAGAAGAAAAAATAAATGCAATTGTGGGATGCATGTGTAAGATCTGTAATGTCAGTGGTTTTGTGTGTTCTGACAGTAGTTATGTTCTGACATGAAGCACATGCTTGTGTTGAACTATCTTGAGTGGAAGTGAGCAACTGAGTCTGTTGGTTAAATTTATTCATTTAATAAATTAGATTTATTAGCTACACAGGGCTTTCTGCTGATGCAAACTAAAGGAAAAGTGCTACAGGAAAATAGTCACGGGTGAAAAAAAATCAATGCATAAAAAATCAACTGTTAGAGAATTTAACTTTGGTAGGAAATGTAAACTCTCAGTGCAATTGCTTTTGATGCATGAACATCTGTCTGTGTCTGCAAGGCCTTGATAGAAAACCAGCCTTTTGCATGAATTGGTACATGAATGGATACAAAATCTATGATTCTAACACAGCCTGCTGGGGTGTCAAGGCAGAACCAAGAAGGAGTTCAGCTGCAGACCAGATTTTTGGTGTTTTGTGTTCTGGGCTCATTTTGAAGCCCGACTTCAAGTAGCAGCTCTTCAGTTTGATAAGATGGCTAAATGTGATATTTGTCTGGAGAAACTAGATAGATTTAACCTCTCTAGCTCTTTGAGTTAAGACATAGAACAGATTGTTTAGAGTCTTGAGTGCTCCTGATTTTCTGCTCACACTGCTGCTCCCTAGCAGGTCTGCATGCAGGGTTTAGAATTCACATCTAAGTTTTCCTGGCTCTAATGATTCTGCATCACCTCTGTGCTAAGCCTGGGTTCATTGGCAATTACCAGCACTTTGCAGCAGGTATCATCCCCTTTTCTTGATAAATGGCATTTTACTTTATGCTTTCCAAATATTCAATCTTTTTTTCCATCATGTTTTCAGTGATGAAACCAAACTGCTCTTTCAGACATGGGTCATAGAACCAGAGTACTGGGTTGGAAGGGATCTCAAGACTCACCTGGTCCAATCCTTCTTGGCAAAAGCCTGATCTAGACAGCACCTTGTCCAGCTGAACCTTACAAGTGTCCAGTGCTGGGGAATCCACCACTTCCACAGGGAGATGATTCCAATTCTTCCTGCAGTGTGGCTTTCCATTCTGAAGTGTCCTTTGAAAATGTTTCATAACTGGATTATTATCCTACCTGAACTGATTCCCATTATTTCTGAAACCAATCTGTGCTCTCATGCCAGAAAGTGAGCTCTAGTCACAATTTCCAATTAAATTTTTCCTGGCACTCATGTGCTTTCTATACATAGAGCAGGTCAAGAGTTTGTACAGGAGAAACAACAAAATAAAATAGATATAATGGTGTTATCTGCAGGATGACTGGAAGAGTTTAAAGTGTCATTTGTATAGAATTGAAAAATTGTATGTGGAAATAAAGAAGGGTCCAGTACTGGACCACTGGAACTGGAAAAATGCTATAGGATTATGGATCTGACACTAAAATATTATACCAGAATGCAAAATGCTCTCCTGTTTTCTTTACAGTGACTGAAAGGAGCAGCAATACGTGCTGATTTTCAAGCAAGTGTGAGAACAAAGCTTCTTCTGTAGAGAAGCCCAGCAATGGGGTAGGTTATTCATGGCAATAAACATGCAGAGAAATATATGGCCATGTGATGAGAATTTAAAAGCCAGTTTTCAAGTCTGCTCTGTGCCCAGAAGCTCCCTTTGTGACATTTCTGGTCAGGCTAATTAAACAGCTCAGCAGAGAAGGTGCTAAAGCCTTTTGAAAACTTGGGTACTGTTTTAATTTTTAATGAGAGGTGAGCTTCTGAAAATCTGGACCCCTTAATGAGATCCTTTTGCTCACTGAATCTGGGTGGAATCCAAAGCCAGTGCGAGTCTCTGAACTCAGTCATCTCTGGGTCAAGAACATTCACTTTTAATTTCTAACTGGGCTGTCATTATTCTGAAACACATCACAGTGTGATTTTGATGAAAAAAGAGATAAAGATGGGAAAGAAGGTCAGTACCATGGTCCATTGGAAAGGTTTCTTGAGTGAGGTGGTTTCCAAGAGATTTTCTTGGCAAGAAACTCTTCTGTTTTTACAGCATGGGTTCAGCAAGACAACTGCATTTCATGGGAACACATAGGACAGTGATGATAGGACTTAAGAGAAACATACTTGACTCTAATAATCACTAATTGTGATTATTTCTTCTCCTGTGTTTTGAACCATTTTGGAATGGTTCCAGGGATGAAGCATTTACTACCTTTCTGGGAAACCTCTCACAGGAGAAAAACAAATTCTTGGCATTAATCATTACTAGCTGCTTTAAAATCTTCATTTTACAACTGTACTTATTCTTTTTTTTTCTGCCCTGTCTCCTTTAAGAATTTACTGTTTAGACTTTGCCCAAAATTCCTTTTCCAAAAACAAAAATTCTACTGATGTCACACAAACACAATTTAGATTAATTGCAAAAGCACCTGCAGTGCTCAGTAATTTTTCTATTACAGGGAAATCCATTCCATTTTAGTGTAAAGTAAATCACTACACAGCATTTCCTTATTCACAGGTTAAAGGGATGACATAAAGAGGAACAAATGGAAAGATAACTCTTGATTTTCACCTTTCTCTGCTTTTATTTTAAATTCCACAAAGAAGTTGTTTGAGTTTGCTGGGAGGAAAAGAAAGCTTCTCCTAAGCTGAAAGAGTTCTTGTCTATAAATCCACCATTTAAACATTTATTTGTAAAGAATTTTTCAACCTGTCAAAGAAAATTCCCCAGCCTTTTTTATGAATCTCAGCTAAAGATTCATTTCAGATGTAAACTATTAGATTTTGTCTACTTCCAAAAGTAGCCAAATTTACCTAAATTTCAAATGGAAATGCATTGTGGGGAAATTTTATTCTTATAATTTGTTAATATTAGCTTACATTATATAAATCAGGCAGCTGACTTCATTGTAAAGTTGACTGTAACCTAGGAGATTCTCCCCAGCCTAAATTGAATCAGAAACATGTCCCCAGTCTACTCCTGCATCCATCACTCCAAGTGTTTCTGGTGCAGGGAATGTGATTTCTCCCTGACGCTGGAGAGTGCTGCTTAATTATTCATCCTGAAATTTAATTTCCTAGCTTGTAATCATTTCACTGTTTCAAATGGAATTTGTCACTGAAAGAAGCCAAGGGGAACTAAAGCAGCAGCATTTACCACTCGCTCAGGTTAGTTCCAGTGCAGCTTGGTAACTGCCTCATTTCATGCACAGCTCCAGCAGCCCTGCAACAAGGCACCCAGGAGATTGATTATTTTGGTTCAGCTGGAGTAGGTCAATTTCCATTCATAAATGGATTTTTTTTTCCATTAAAGATGCACCATCTCTGCTTTGCTAGTTTGTTTGGTTTTTATCCTTATTTATCAAGATTTCTCCTGTAAGTAAGAAGTTAGACCTGGCCTTTGTGCCTGGTGGGGTGGCTGGAACACGTGCTTTGCAGTGCTGTGATAACTCTAGAGAGCTGCATTCAAGCCTTGGCAGCTCCAAGATTCCTATTAGCAGGATGTTTTCTCCTCCAGCTGGGATTGGCAGCAGCAAGGGAGTCTAGAGCATGTGCAGATACACCCATGAAGGTATGGCTGTAGCATGTGGCATCACTAGAGCTACTTTGGTCACTAAAGCAGGCATGATGCTCTCCATGGTGTGTGGAGCATTAATCCTGGACACACCACAAAATACCAAGTATCCTCAGTAAAGAAATCTATGTGAAGCCCTTGCCCAAAAGTGAAGTATCAAAGGTGTTTAAGTGTGGCTTGAGTTTTGAATAATCACATTTCTCTTAGATCTAGGCTGATCTTAAACAAGAGGAAAACGATTAAGTTAAGTTTCAGATCTTCCCTCCTGCTTTTTCATAATTCCTGGCAGGAATACAAATGAAAATCTTGTTGATATCTGAAGATCCCTTTTGTGAACTCACCTGTGATGAGAGAAAACACTCTATCATGTGTAAAACAAACCCTTACCTTCTATTTTTTTTTCTCTTAGGGGTAACTTCTTCATCTTCCTTTTCTAAATAAAATTTCAGTAAGATGTCTTCCGTTAAATGTTTAAAGAACATTCTCCAGATCTCTAAATCCTGACAGGGTAATTGAATTCTTCAGTGTTTTTGAGCTAACTGGAAGGCCAGAGCTTGAATTAGTTATGTACAGCTACAGTATTTCCTACACTGAGAATGGCAAGTACAACAAAGTGCTGAAAAGTAAAACATGAAATATTTTTGAGGCCAATTTCTGAGCATCTATTTCATTCAGAAGGGATAAATCTGTCAATTTAAATAAAACAAATCTTTCAAGAACTAAATTGCTGAAGTAATCGTATCCTGTAATGTAAACACTGCTTTCAGTTTAAGGAGAAATAAATAGGAATAATTATTTCCATACTGTGTGCTAAAGCTAAATTTTGCATAGACATTGTCATTTTGCTTTGACACAAACATTTAAGAAAAAAAAAAGGAACTCTTTCTTGCCACTTTTCTAGCCTTTCTTCCACATTTCTTCCCTCGTCTTAATATTTATGACTTTATATTATGTTCAAGTTTCCTTAATAAGCCATTAAAATGCAACAGGAAAACGAGCAGGAAGAAATGCCAAGAAAATAAAACCAACACTCTGTTATTCCTTGTCCAGTTCCTTTGTGACCAGAGATCTGCATCCCTCCATATCCAGTGTGTGATGAATTTTCTGTGTTCCCAGTGCCTCGGTGAAGGTCACTGCCCCATGGATCAATGACACCAAATGGATTCCTGCTGGGAGCAAAGAGTCTGTCCCAATTTAGAAACTTAGTGGAGAGAATGTTGGTACAGCAGCTATCTGCTTTTATTCTGAAGTGTAAGAGACAGAAAACTAAGTCAAGACAGGCTCCTGAATTCTGCCTGTCCTTTGATTTAGGGACATTTGTGCAATTACCTCCCTCTGCACTCTCATCTTTAACTGGTGAAAGAATATCCTGGATAACTTGGTAACTAAAAGAACATGAAATGCATAGTTGAGTCAGATCTCTTGCTTTGACTACTGAAGTATTATGGAATTCTGAGTTTCACTAAGTGTTTGGAGAAAAACAAGCATAAATATACTGTCTGCTTAAGCACAGTAAGCATTGCCACAGAGTATTTTTGATGGTATCTCATGGCTCATCAGCACTTGTTTTTCTGAAGCTCAGGTCATGGATTCTCATCTTTGTATTCCCAACTGAAGCAGGAGGAACACCACGAAAATTAATACAGTACCACTGCTGCAAATACAAACAAAAGAATCCCACATACAGGTTTTGTCACTGAGTTGTTTCATTTTGTCTCTTGTAACCATGATGTGAGATGTGTTTTTTCTGAAAATGAAACAGATATCAATGAGATTTCCACTGTGAAGCTCCAAGACAATAATCTAATTTATGTGAAAACACTCTCCTAACATCTTTGAAACAGTTCTCCTTTGAGATTAATTGGTGTCTTAGGATATTCTACATGAAATTAATATTTGTCATGAAATATTTAGTTAAATTGCCCGTTTGGTTGTTGTTTGGATAGCAAAGTGGTGAAGAAAAAATGTCAGAAAGCAAAACACAGTGCTGCAAAACCCCCACATTTACTTCATCCTGCAAACAATGTTAATGCAGCAGTGACATTTACAGGGTAGGAACAAAGGTAGCATGTTTATTAGTGTAAGTAAAACCCCACACTTCCACATATTTATCTGTACACAATTAGCCTGTGAAACTCACAGCCACAAAATAAAAGGAAAAAAATTAGAGGAATAAAAAAAATCCAAATGAATTAATCATTTAGGTATTAGTTCTCAATTAGATTTTCAGATATAGAATTGCTGNCATGAAGGTATGGCTGTAGCATGTGGCATCACTAGAGCTACTTTGGTCACTAAAGCAGGCATGATGCTCTCCATGGTGTGTGGAGCATTAATCCTGGACACACCACAAAATACCAAGTATCCTCAGTAAAGAAATCTATGTGAAGCCCTTGCCCAAAAGTGAAGTATCAAAGGTGTTTAAGTGTGGCTTGAGTTTTGAATAATCACATTTCTCTTAGATCTAGGCTGATCTTAAACAAGAGGAAAACGATTAAGTTAAGTTTCAGATCTTCCCTCCTGCTTTTTCATAATTCCTGGCAGGAATACAAATGAAAATCTTGTTGATATCTGAAGATCCCTTTTGTGAACTCACCTGTGATGAGAGAAAACACTCTATCATGTGTAAAACAAACCCTTACCTTCTATTTTTTTTTCTCTTAGGGGTAACTTCTTCATCTTCCTTTTCTAAATAAAATTTCAGTAAGATGTCTTCCGTTAAATGTTTAAAGAACATTCTCCAGATCTCTAAATCCTGACAGGGTAATTGAATTCTTCAGTGTTTTTGAGCTAACTGGAAGGCCAGAGCTTGAATTAGTTATGTACAGCTACAGTATTTCCTACACTGAGAATGGCAAGTACAACAAAGTGCTGAAAAGTAAAACATGAAATATTTTTGAGGCCAATTTCTGAGCATCTATTTCATTCAGAAGGGATAAATCTGTCAATTTAAATAAAACAAATCTTTCAAGAACTAAATTGCTGAAGTAATCGTATCCTGTAATGTAAACACTGCTTTCAGTTTAAGGAGAAATAAATAGGAATAATTATTTCCATACTGTGTGCTAAAGCTAAATTTTGCATAGACATTGTCATTTTGCTTTGACACAAACATTTAAGAAAAAAAAAAGGAACTCTTTCTTGCCACTTTTCTAGCCTTTCTTCCACATTTCTTCCCTCGTCTTAATATTTATGACTTTATATTATGTTCAAGTTTCCTTAATAAGCCATTAAAATGCAACAGGAAAACGAGCAGGAAGAAATGCCAAGAAAATAAAACCAACACTCTGTTATTCCTTGTCCAGTTCCTTTGTGACCAGAGATCTGCATCCCTCCATATCCAGTGTGTGATGAATTTTCTGTGTTCCCAGTGCCTCGGTGAAGGTCACTGCCCCATGGATCAATGACACCAAATGGATTCCTGCTGGGAGCAAAGAGTCTGTCCCAATTTAGAAACTTAGTGGAGAGAATGTTGGTACAGCAGCTATCTGCTTTTATTCTGAAGTGTAAGAGACAGAAAACTAAGTCAAGACAGGCTCCTGAATTCTGCCTGTCCTTTGGTTTAGGGACATTTGTGCAATTACCTCCCTCTGCACTCTCATCTTTAACTGGTGAAAGAATATCCTGGATAACTTGGTAACTAAAAGAACATGAAATGCATAGTTGAGTCAGATCTCTTGCTTTGACTACTGAAGTATTATGGAATTCTGAGTTTCACTAAGTGTTTGGAGAAAAACAAGCATAAATATACTGTCTGCTTAAGCACAGTAAGCATTGCCACAGAGTATTTTTGATGGTATCTCATGGCTCATCAGCACTTGTTTTTCTGAAGCTCAGGTCATGGATTCTCATCTTTGTATTCCCAACTGAAGCAGGAGGAACACCACGAAAATTAATACAGTACCACTGCTGCAAATACAAACAAAAGAATCCCACATACAGGTTTTGTCACTGAGTTGTTTCATTTTGTCTCTTGTAACCATGATGTGAGATGTGTTTTTTCTGAAAATGAAACAGATATCAATGAGATTTCCACTGTGAAGCTCCAAGACAATAATCTAATTTATGTGAAAACACTCTCCTAACATCTTTGAAACAGTTCTCCTTTGAGATTAATTGGTGTCTTAGGATATTCTACATGAAATTAATATTTGTCATGAAATATTTAGTTAAATTGCCCGTTTGGTTGTTGTTTGGATAGCAAAGTGGTGAAGAAAAAATGTCAGAAAGCAAAACACAGTGCTGCAAAACCCCCACATTTACTTCATCCTGCAAACAATGTTAATGCAGCAGTGACATTTACAGGGTAGGAACAAAGGTAGCATGTTTATTAGTGTAAGTAAAACCCCACACTTCCACATATTTATCTGTACACAATTAGCCTGTGAAACTCACAGCCACAAAATAAAAGGAAAAAAATTAGAGGAATAAAAAAAATCCAAATGAATTAATCATTTAGGTATTAGTTCTCAATTAGATTTTCAGATATAGAATTGCTGGAGTTGAAGGGACCTTAAAGATCATCTAGTTCCAACCCCAAGGGTGTAAAAGCCTTGCCCAATGTCCTATCAACACATGGCCCTAAAAAAGACCCTCTCCAGAGGCTCCATGGCAACTACAGTGCTCAACCTTCCCCCCAAACTCACCTATACTGCCATTAACTTACTTATACTAAAAAAAAAAAAAAAAAGAAAATTACTTTTTACTTTTCCAGTGCTAGGAAGATATTTCAACCTGTGCACAATATTCCAGTGCTTTATCTCTGAGGTAGATGACAATAACTTCTGTCATTGAGATTGATCAATTAAATCAATGTTTAGATCAATTAATATGGCAAATTCTTCACAACCAAAATAGCTTGTCTTCATGACAGTAAAAGCCAGTAGTAAAGTAACTCTATAAAAATATTATATATATATATGTAAATTATAATTTATATTTATTGCATTTTCTGCCCAAATATCCACAGCAGAATATTTACATTTACACTTTTACTCAAAAGCAGACAATGCTGCTGCAGAAGGCAGTGACAATTGCTAGAGGCAATTCTGATATTCCTCCAGGGACATTTCTTCCAAGGACAGTTCACAGTGTGCCCCACAAAAGGTAGCTTGGTTTTGAAAAGGATGGCAAGGACGTGGATTTTTCAAGGGCACTTCCAGTACAGTCTGTGGTAAACTTGCTGCTTCCCATTTGCTTTCATGTTTATAATCAAATTTGAAGTGTTCTCATTGCTTGCAGTAGTTTAGTCTTTAATATAATTCTATGTAGTAGTTAAGCTGTTTGATGTTATGTAATGTAGCAGTTTTTCTTGAAGCTATATCTTTAAGTAAGCAAAACAAATTCAGTTTATCCAAACAAGCAGAACTCCCACAAGACAATTCAAGTTATACTCAAATTAGAGAGATGCTAGAGGCAAACTGATGGTGTCCTGCATTAAATCTGTGGGCTTGGATGCTTGGCATAGCCATTCTTTGTCATGTAAAGCACAGATCCTGAGGTGCTAGATAAGTATGGCAGGATTATCTCCAGATAAAGTGGATTAGAGTCCACACAGATAAACAAAAATCCTCCTGATACATGTTTTCCTACGCAGTGGTCTGAAGTTTTTTGTTTGTCCTTTTGGATGGGCATTGCTGTGATGGTCCTATGAAGAAACTATGGCTTGAGAACAGGACAAAAGGAACATCATAATAAGGAGTAATTTAACTGAAAAGGAAAATCCAGCACAATGCAGTTATAAGAATATTCTTAGTAGCTGCTGACAATTCAGCTGCATCAACAGCAGCATTTCTTATTCTAACAAAGTGTCCAAGGGATTGTGGTTCTGCTGCTTCAGGATCCCCTTCAGATATCCTCTGTAGAAATACCTAAAGTAAAAAGTGGAAGAGCTTCTCAGTCTTCAGCATACTGCTCCTGCATGAGGAAATAATGATATCAGAGAATCAGAGCATGGTTAGGGCTGGAAGGGAGCTCCAAAGGTCATCTAGTGCAGCCCCCTGCAGGGAGCAGGGACACCCTCAACTAGCCCAGGCTGCTCAGAGCCTTGGCCAACCTCACCTGCAATAGCTCCAGGGATGGGGCCTCAACCACCTCCCTGGGGAGCCTGTGCCACTGATCCACCACCCTCAAGGGAAACAACTTCTTCCTGAGATCCAGTCTACATCTCCTCTGCTCTGAAGAAATGAAGTGCCTGGTCTACACTAGATAAAGTGAGTAACAGTGAGAGGCAAATCCAAGGGCATTTCATTTAATTTTCAAATAGGTGGAGTGAGTGAGTGAGTGGCTCATCAGGGTGTCTGTGTAGGATGATGTCTCCAATCTGATGATGGAGAGATCCTGAGTCCCCATCTTGGACTGGAAGCTGAGCTGTTGGATGGTGAAAGCCAGCTGGCTAACCATCACCCATAACCGGAGTCCAGTTGTTCCACATCTTGGTTAACAATATTGCTGCTTTTACTGAAAGGTGAGAAGCAAAACTGAACACAGTGAGCTTCAAGTTCTTTTGAACAAAACCTTGACATTCTCAGAGGAAGAGACATCTACAATTTCCACATGTGTTTGTATTTCCATCCTTGCAGTCTCTGTGTGCAGCAACACGTCAGGCAACAGAATGAAACTAACAACAAGCTTCCTGCTGATTTCTTTTTATCTATGAAAGAATGCTTCAGCTAAGGTGCAGCTTTGAAGCAGTTGGCTGCTCAAGTCAGGACTCAGTGGTGCCTGAGCAGCTTCAAGGAGTCCCACAGATATCTCCAGTGCTTGACTGGCTGCCAGTGTGCACGGAGATGTGTGTCACGTCAATGGGCAGTGCTGCTCCTGCTGCTGCTGCTGCTGCTGCTGGGGGAACATTCAGGGAAAGCTCTGAGGAGGTCACTGCAGCCCTCACCAGACAGGCAGTCTGATGACATACACAACTGTTAGCACTGCTTTACATTTTCCTGACTTGAAACACCCTGGTTTGTGAGGAGAATCACACAGAGTTCTCAGCTGCAAAGGGAGGAATCTGAGATTCCAGGCTAAGATGAGGGCTTTTCAGGATCTGACCAAACGTGTAATTTCTCAGTTCCTTAGAAGTGTCAAGCAGAGGATATCCTAAGAGAGGAGCACAGCATCAAGGATCAGCTCAGCAAGTGAGAGCTGCTTCCTGCTGCAGTGAACTCCTCACGGATGCTCTTACACAAGAAGCAAGATTCCAGTTAACAAAGATGATTCTCTGCATGGAATTCTCTGCTTTCCAAAGTAGCTGTACAATGTCAAGTTAGATTTTCCAGTGTTTCGCTCAACTTAGTTGCCACTACCTAGCATCACCAGGGCATGTCTTCTGGCTATCTGTAACACCCTGAGCACTGCTGCTATTTTCCATGCAGCAGCTCTTAGCTGGGAATGACAAAAAGGCTTCTCAATCTTCCCCTGCTCTGGAGTGAGAGACAGGCAGAGGCATCTCGGCAGTTGGACCTCATGTGGATTTTCAGTCATTACAAAGGTGAGTCCATGGCCAAATGCCAGAAGATTCCTGCTGGTTGAAATATGACAGAGCCCCTTCCAGGCAGCTGCCTGCCAGCTCCTCTGGCTGCTGACAGCAGGTGCAAAGCAGGGAAAGATGAGAGGCATTCAATGGGCTCCTCTGTCTCTCCCTTAATCAACTTTGGGGATCTGCACACTGAGCCACACTACTTAGAAAAGATTTTTTTTTCTTAATTCAGTTATTTGAAAATAGATCCAATTATCTCGTGGCAGGATATATTTCTCAAAATAAACATTAAAGCTGAAATTAAAGCTAGCAAATCTTCTTAGTCTCTTTTGTTCAGAAGTCTAGGCATGGAAATGAAGAAAAAAAATGTCAAAACATCTTACAGACTTTGATTGCTGGCATCTACTAGTTTCTGGAGCAAAACTGTGTGTAGTGAAAGCTTAATGCCTGAATTATCTTGTAATTCAACTGATTTTAACAGCAAATTATTGTTTCATGTTAATGTCATCCAGATTCTACAGTTGGAAGCATTAGATGGGCTCTACCTCAAAAAACTGGTTGCAGTGAACACAGAGATATTAATCTCTGTACATTTTTTCCTATTCAGCATTGGTCACATAATTAGAGAACAATTGAAGCATAAAAAAAACTAAAATTTCTTGGTACTGTTTCCCCTGGGGATATATTTTAAACTAGACTTTAAAACCAAATAGACCACCTCATCTGTGCTGGCTCATTGACTTAAAAGTTAGTGCTGCTCCTCATGTGCAACAGAGCAGGGAATCAGCCAGTAAACACTGTAAGAACCATCAGCACTCTTAGGCAGTACCTCTTGCTAACTGAATAAATAAGGATTTTGGAGATGGAATATGCTCTGCAGAAATGCACTGAGGGAAAATGAGGGGAGCAAGCTGAAGGGGGAGGAACAGGAGGAGAACAGAGTGGTGCATGCTTTGTTTGCTGGGATAAACTGGCTTGTCATTTGCAAATGAGCAATGAAGCAAAGGAATTCTGTTTTCTAAGAAACATCGTTGTGAGGTTATGTGTGAAAACAAAATCTTGGTCCTTTTCAAGGAGAAGCTTTCAGAGGAACTCTTTACACACACAAAAAAATCCTTACAAAAAGATTACATTCTTTTGCTTCTTGTCTTAATATATAGTTTTAAAGATAATGCTTCAGCAATTTGATCTATTGCCTGGAAATTCCAGTGCTTTCTCTGTCCTGTTGGTGAGCAAAGTGCATGAAAGCAATGGGAAGAATAAAAACCAACTGCTAGGGCAAATATTTCATTGCAATGGTATTCAGAACAATAGCTGGTATTCATGCAAATGATGAAATGGCAGAAGTCCACCACAGAGAGAACTCCATCCCCCTGCATCCTCCTCACCTTGTCTGTGCAGAGCCAAAGCCTGGTTTAAGTGCACTCTGTTTCCCTACATTTTTAGCAGAAGTGTATTCAGCACTTAGTCTGAAAGCAATCTCAGCTCCATTTATAAGAAAATTTGTGTTAATGCGTAGATATAGAAATACATCCTATTGAACATGCCAGCATAAAATACATTTGTCATAATCCACGTTAGTTTGTAGAGTAAAAGCTCAGAAAAAAAAGACAGACTTCTTTGAAAAGCTAAACAATTCCAAAATGATTCTTTAGAGGTGTGTGATTAACCTGCTTTCCATATTCATTCTATTCCCAATATGAATATATTTTTTCTGACAGATCTTACGACTTGAAAAATCACATTCTTGAGTTAATGCCTGAGACCACCAGTGCTGAAATGTAATATAATAATGAGCTCTCTAGAGTAATTAAATTTTATGAAGCTCAGACATGGTCAGGGGGCTCCTGTATTAAAAGGGAAAGGTCAGTGACATTCTCTTCTTTAGCAAGTTAAGTAGCTACTAAATTGCCTTAGATTGGAAGAATACTATTTATTCATCATAATCCTCTAGTAATCCAGAGGCATTTCTTCTTTTCCCTTCCACTGGAGAGGGCATTTTGGTGTCTCCTCTATTGCACTCTGCAGCTGAGCAGCCTAGAGACACCCTGCCTGGCCACTGCAGGCTGCTGCAAGGCAGCTCCTGCTCAGGTTTTAGTTCCTTGCAGCCTCTTCCCTGAGGCACTTGGTGCTCTGTCCTCAGTCCATGGGCTCTTTGGGGTCGTTGTGTTGCCCATCCAAGCCATGGCTACGTGGGAACCAGTCAGAAGAGAAATCACTCTGAAGTTCATGCATCAGACATTGAAATCTCTCTGAAGTTTATACATCAGCCAACTTTGCTTTCCAGCATCCTTTATAACCTCAGTGTCTCATTTCTCTTCTGCCTGTGGCTCTTCTCTCCAAACACTGTGCAAAGAAGGAGGTTTAATTAGACTATCAGCCATATTACTGTTACTCTCTTGTTTGAGATCAGTGATTTGCAAGACTAGACTGTAAAAATGCTTCCTCAAGAGCTGAGAAAAAGTTGTATTCTCTGTAACAAAGAACAATCTGGAATGAAGGTATAAAACAGGATTTCTTCAATGACTTAGGCACCTAAATATCACCTAAAATAACAAACCTGAACCTAAAGGAGCTGCTGTTGTCAGGGTTGAGAAAGAATCCTGTTCAAAGGGTATTTCAAAGCCCAGCTCCTGGTGCTTTGAAAGTTCCTCTGGATTTTTAGATTTGTTTTCTCAGGTGTTAAAAGAGGAGTCCCACTGCTTCTAACGCATGATACATTTTAGAGTAAAAATTCTATTCACTCAACATTTTAACAGTCTGTGATTAATAAATTGAGTGCCCAGTATTGATAAGTTGATTATTAATAAGTTGATAGCCTAGTAAGTGTATTGCCTAGTATTATGTAATGAGAGCACTAAAAAAAAATGGAAGCTATCACAACAACTAAAATACTTTTCCTGGCTTTCCTGTAAAATGACCAGACTGGACATCTCTGGCTGCAGGCTGGCAGGGTGGTAGAATAAACCTTTCTTTCACTAATCTGTGTTAAAATTTATTAGGGTTTTTTTTTACCTATATCTGAACCAGAGGGCTGTGTTTATTATGGATATCAAAGGTGATATTCTTTAGTAACAAATGACAGCTTCTGAGAAGAAACTAAAAGGAGGGCTAATTGTGGCAGAGGTAAAAGATAGGAAATTATAGAAGAGAATCACTGACTGCTTTAAGGACGACTGTTCCCCAGCTGGAGTTGTTGTGAAATAAGGCAAGGCAAGCAGCATAAAAGTTATTTTTGAACATCAAAGATAAAAATTCCTTCAGCAGAGAGCTCCATCTGCATGCTGCTGAAGCCCAGATCACTCCACTGATGAAAATCAAGGGGCTGACTCCAGCAGTCAGGTGATTTACTGGAGCTGAAGCACTATTCCAGAAATTCTTTCTGGAGGGCAGAGATAAGCAGACATCATATTAAACATGGTATCCAGTGCAGTGCTTCCCAGGATGAAGACCTTAGTAGAGAAGTGAGAAACTATTGCAGAAACAAGACATCTGCTCTATTTATGTTTATTGTTTAATATAATATATTTATGATGGTGTTTCCATCAGTCTTCTGTAAAGGTAAAACCACAAGACTTCAAGACAATCAGAAGTTGTCAGAAAAAGAGAACCTGAGATCACCATTGACACCAGTGTGTGAGTCCTCAGGGAAAGGACAGAGACTGGCTACCAGGTTCCAGTCCATGTAATTACTCATCATCCTGAGGATTATTCTAAGCCTTCACCCACAAACCCATCAGCAGATTCCTCTAAAAGCAACCCAAGGTGATTGCCACCCTTGGGTCAGTGCTCATCACCTAAACCAGACTCTTGAACAAGTTTCAGAGGTTTCAATAAAAAGTAATGAAAAGTAGAGAAGGAAAGAGATTTTCTCTTTCTTTACCAAAACAAGGTCCTTCTCATTCAAAATAAAGTTCAGTATTCTCAACATTTCTTGGAGTGCACACTACTGACAGTAGAATAAAAGGATGATGAACCATAAGACCAAGCCAAAAGCCACCAATACCTGCTCTGTTATGTCCACGAGTTGCCTACAGCTGTAACCCTGCTTTTCTTCCTTGTGGATGCCAGTGTGGTGGTAAGTGGACATACCTCTGGTGTAGGTTGACCATCACATCTTCAGTCTTTCCCAACCAGAGCCTCAGTTTTTCAGGCACCTAGGGGAGGAGGTGGGCAAGGCAAGAGTTTGTCTGCAGTCTGGGTAGTGCCTCTGTGCTGACAGGGGCAGGGTGCAGGGCTCCCCTGACAAGGTGATCAGTGCCCCAGCCACATCAGCCTCTCAGCCATGCCTGCTCCTGGCTGGTCTCCCCTTTCTCCCTTCCTTGGCTCCAGGAACCCCCTGCCCACCTCTGAGCCACAGAGCTTACCAGGGCCACTGCCTCTCTGCCTGTGGTCTGGGTGCCAACCCCCAGTGCTTGCAATTTCTATATTTTCTTCTGATTTCCACCTTAGCTGTATTAATAGCCTGCCTGCACCCACTGGTTTTTTCTGCCAGCATGCTCCATTAGATGAAATTGTTTTCTTCTTCCCTCCTAGAAACAGTGATGATATCCCACTGCAGCCTTCTATTTTCTGGCCTAAAGAATACAAATTCTGTTAGTCTCTCCTTATATGAAATGCTTCCCATTTGGGGCTTTATGTTTAAATAAAAGGAACAGAAAGGACACTGATTCCCCCAAACACACAATTAGGCTGAAAGAGCCTAACAATAGTGTCTCCATCCTAATGAAATAATTACACAGAGTCTTCCCATCACTTGGATTCTATAAGATATTTTGGATTTATGGTGTCTTAGCTGTTTTGTAGAGAGTAATAAATAATAATCTTTCTGTGATATAATTTGACAACTTTAATGAAAAGAGAGATGACGGGTTCATAGGGCTCTTTGTTAAGCAGCTTTCATATAATTAACATGGAAATAATAATTTTTTAGCATTACCTTATGCATCAGTTACATCTTTATACAGCAATATAATGAATAGTAATGAAATACACTTGGTAAGATACTTTATCTCTAATTAGCTAATCAAGCTATCAGACACTGACTTAAATGGACACTTCACAAATACATCTTGACCTGTAAAAACATATATCACATTGTGATTGCCATGCCATCATCATCCCATGCACTGGGTAGGAAAAACCTCTGCAGACAGATGTATGCTGCCTGCTGAATGAGCTTTCACAAACTCACTGTGAAGTTCTGTATCCAGATGATCTGATTTGCTGGGAGCCTTCCAGATTGCCTTTCTAATCCCCCTCATCACTCCTCTGTTACATCAGTCTTATCAATGGCATACTTGATTTGTGCACAGAGCCAGGACTCCACTGTACAAATAGGATAGAGGGGAAATACTGGAAAGGAATAGAATGGCCTTTTTTTCCCCCTATCAATGTTATTATAACTACTCCAGGCTCAAGTAGCAAAACTAATCCCAATGTACAGATTTTCTTTGTTGCCCACTCCTCAATTCAGTCCTCACAGAGAGCACATAAAAGAATGTCCAAGCAAATGTACAGTTGTATAATTTCCTGGGTTCCTTGTCTTGTTCATAGCTCTCTGTATGCTTTCAAATGCATTCCAACTTGCCTAGCTGGTATTTTGTGATGCATAGCAAGCCAGTTTAAAAGCATGCCAGCATGTCTACATGGAAAATGCTAGCACACATGCAAGAGACCTTTCAGGACTTAGAAGCTGACTTTAGAAGGTAGGCCATCTTCAAAACTGGTTTTATTCTAACTTTCAAACAATGAATTATATAGAAAGCAAGTTAAATATGCATGACTCCACTTCTCCTCAGGGCATGGGATTTGATAGTCAGAAATAAATGCTCTTGGTGAGAATCATTTCTCAAATGACTGTTCTGTGAATACAATTTTGATTAAAAAATTACAGTTCTATGCAGGTGGGGAGGTAAGAGACCATGAGAGCCAAAAATCAACAGTTTTAATAGGTACCATAGCTGTTTGTAAATTATAGGCTCTCTGGGATTTGGTAATTTAGAATTGAGTTTATCTTCTAGACATCAGGGGTTGGAAGGGACCTAGAAGATCATCTAGTCCAACCCCCCTGCCTGAGCAGGATCACCTAGACAACACAAAGAAACACAAACCCCACTCAGCATACTCAATTCTAGCCATATTTAGGTAAGAGAGATTTCCTCACTACCCACATTCCAACCTCATGATTTATATTTTCTAACACTGCATCTTCCAGGTCTCTTTTAGATATGTTTTTCCAGGGAAGTGGTGCAGTCATCATCTCTGGAGGGATTTCAAAGGCATGGTTGAGTGGTGGACTTGGCAGCATTAATAGTTGGACACAACGAGCTTAACAGTCTTTTCCAATCTAATGATCCTATGATTCTGTAAAACATTTATTCATACAGTACCACAGCATTCTCACAGACTCTCCCATTAGGTGTTTTTTTCTTTGCCTAAATAGTTGTAAACCAAAGCAGAATTGATTCTGAAGAGTCACTTATGTTGTTGCAATTGCTT
Organism: Ceyx cyanopectus; assembly: GCA_013401355.1. Classification (NCBI taxonomy): domain Eukaryota; kingdom Metazoa; phylum Chordata; class Aves; order Coraciiformes; family Alcedinidae; genus Ceyx; species Ceyx cyanopectus. The sequence continues at coordinate 176,245 of VYZU01039667.1, read as the reverse complement.
AGCTTCCATTTTCCTCAAACATAATAAAACCCAATCTCAATTGATAGAGACAAGGTTCTTAAATACTCTTGTTTGTGGATTTTATTACTTAGTTTTTAAAAGGCATTTTTGGTGCCTTCTTTGTGCCTTTATTGTATTGTGGTGGATATTTCAGACAGCATCTTGTGTGAAGTATTTCCTAGCTTTAAAACCTCAAGATTTTTTTTTTCTCTTGGTGTCTGAAATATCCTGGTCTGGCATCTACTAGACATTGACATTCAGCAAATAGCCCAGAAAACAGCAGCTAAACCAATCAATTCCCAGAATCCCAACATGACAACAAGTAATTCTAACTAGTATCCTTCCAGTTGTATTCTTATACTTCTTATACTGGGGAAAAGCTTAGATTTTATTTGCAGTGGGGAAGCTTAATAAAAGTCAGTGTAGCAGAGACAAGCAGCAATACTCTTACAGTGCTATAGCTCTTGCCCTTTGCACTCTGAAAGAGAGATCAGCCAGCTGAGTATTCAAGACAGCAATCCTGCCTGGGTTTGGGCAAGGAATAAAGATAAAATAAATATAATAAAGAGATAAAAATCTCTGTTGTAATTGGTATATTATTTAAAGTAGTTAGAAGCAAGTTTATCTGAGTATAATGCTACTTTGGTACAGCTGTTAAATTCAAACAAAACCCTCTCTGGACATGGAAATGGATGAAAAATAGGGAATTTTCAACTGATTTATGCAGGAAAAACAATTCTGCACATCATATGCACATCCATGGTCAAAGTATAAGGAGAGAAATCCAATTAGGTGAGTGGATTTACAGAAATGCCCACAACTGTCATATTTTGAGTCACTTTCTCTAGGTCATCACAAACTTTGTGTTCAGGATTAGAGCAAATGGCTTCAGGAGAATTAACCTTAAAGTCAGTGCCTGCCTGGCCTCTCTAATGAACATCCAGTGGAATAAATAAGAACTTTCTTCGTTTCCTTCAGTTACCACCTGACAGTGACCTAAAGTGTGTGGAGTAAGTATCTCAGCATATCTGCTTTTCAAGGAAGGGAGTGTCAGTGTTCACTGACAGGGACAGAGAGACTGGAGGGATAATTATTATTGATGGATGTCGCGGTTTGGAGTCAGGGCAACCCCCAGACCGATAACAGACCGCTCTCTTTTAACCCTCCTCCCTCCCCAAAGGGGAGAGAAAAGGAATAAGGGAGAGAGACTTAGTGATTAGAAAAAGGAACTAAAACAATTTAATTAAAAAAAAATGAAAATGAAGTATATACAAATATGTA